>NW_019379567.1:236786-265441 GCF_000648655.2 Copidosoma floridanum
TTATCTTACAGTTTGTTACTTATTTCTGATAGAAATTTTTTATTTAATGTACATTAATTTATTTGGTTTGGTTAAAAATTAAATAAGTAAACTATTTACTTCATAAAATAACTTTTTTCTTATGTTTTTGGAAAACTTGGCAATTAGTATATTGAAGCAAAGAATCCTTTCATTTTATTAAGTATATACTCGCACGTATTTGATTTGTTAGTTTTACAATGGATAAATAATTTTTTATACAACTGTATTATACTTTTTTAAAATTTGCAAAAACTACAAGAAATTTTTTTGTACTGTACAAGTACAAAAATTAGTTTTTATTGAATTTCATTTTTTTTTATTTTTTGTCATTCGTGATGAAAGTAATTTTTTGACTAAAGAACGTTTTTTACAAAGTTTGTGCACTGAGAAATGTTTGGAGGGGACTCGCCTTTGGGAGTAAGAGAGTCGCCCCACCATAGTCCTAGTACAGCAAACTTGCTACTTTAGCGCAGCGGCTGCTCAAGAAAACCAAAGAAGATCTCTCCTAGTTGACTGGAGGGAAATAGCCCCCAGTAGTGGAAGCCTCGCGCCTCGATTCTGTAGTCCAAATGATAGGTAAACAAACCAACTGAACTGTACGTAAAAGTGTACGTATTACTATAGTATGGTTTGTCCATATGTGAACGGACTATATATTTGTGCAATTGCGCGTACCCGCACACACACACACACACACACAATGTCCAAATTTTCTGATGAAAAGCCTGAATAATTGCAGTAAGTGCTAATTAGAACGAATTTGAATGTACCATTGATGTATGTGGCTATAAAATTTTATTTGAGATATGGTTTTTGGTTTATTTTTGGTACATTAAATTTTCTTTTCATACGTACGCTGGCCTTCTTAAAAAAAACATTTAACTCTACTTGGTATGCTCCTACGATTATACGGACGAAACATTATACGGACGAAAAAAAAAATTACGAAACTATAATAAAACGGCAGACTCAATAAAACATCAATTTTTAAAAAAAAATACATTGGCATTTGCATTTATTGAATATAATTATTTACATTTATAGGAAACTCATTGAACTTTACAGAATCATAATCCATACTTAAACGCGACGTACATATAATTTTTTCTACTTATACATATACCTGGCTCAATTTTCGGGAGAAGAACATGGTTCACAGTAACATCTTCACTGATTTGCTTGACAATGTAAGCATGATAATGTGAATCAAACATTATTTCCTCATACATACAAAGAGAGAAAAAAATTTTTTTTTTAATTGAAATAATTCGATTTATTTTTCCAATTAAAATTTCTCCTTGAGACATATCAGTGATAACAAACGCACCCACTGTGTATTTCATACCATTCAGTTCAACGTACTTATAATTTATATGATCATTCGTATTATTATCAAGAGGACCAAAAGAACAGAATTTTTCAAATCCAATGCTATGTGCCACTTCGATAAATCTTAATTTTTCTTTGACTGTAATGGTATGAAGAAGATTAACAGTGCTGCTGGATGACACAGCCATTGCTTAAATAGAACGATGTCGTGATTCAAATCGTGATGTGGAGTAGCACGTACAAGGTCCATACTCTATTAAAAGTTTGGCATAGTGAAGAAGATGGTGAAATTTGGGTTTCAGATAATCAAAGAATTTTAGATAAGATTGGTTAAATTCCGTCACATAGTATTCTAATAACGTTGCCTCTTCTTTAGTGATTCGGTTGCTCGTAACAATATCGATTATCTTTCGCAAAAGCTTTAACAAAGCCCAATGCTCATCATCTTTACTTATTAAATCTCCGATCATCAATTGAATAAATCGAGCTAAATAAAGACTTTCTGATGCAGACATTTTTAGAGTGGAGTATGTTCTTAAACGTTTTGCTGTTATTGGTGGAGGCTTATTTGAATTATAAATGCTCCCAAAATCAAAATTTTGAATCCTAGAGTTAAGCGTTTCTAATGTTAAAATTTTTTTTTTCATAAACATAGACATTTAATACATCACGCAACGTATAAGAACATACTCCCTCTAAAATGTCGTGCATCATATCAAACGAAAAATTATCAATAATGTGAAAGTTAGACACTTTATTAAAGACACAATCTTCCTTGATACCTGTGCTTTTAAAATCATTTTTTTTTACATCATTGTTGTAATTTTGTTTTGTTCTCATTAAATGACTTTGTTCCACACATAATTTTTTTGAATCTTCAGCTGAACACTTACACATCCTACAAAAATAATTTGTGTTAAAACTCTCAACGAAGCCACAAATTGAATTTAAACCAAGATTGTCCCCTATGATCATGATTAATTGAAATTTTATAACACGTTTGATTTGGCCAATACACACTGAAATTCCTTCACTTGATAAAAAATTTAGTTCATTTATAAGCTTCTTAAAGACCGACTGATTATTGGATTCTTTTTCATCAGCTGTGTGAAAGAGAGAACAAAACAAAATTGTATCTCGACGCGATGCTATTTGAGGTGGAAGACATGCAATGGAAGCATATACGACTCCAAACTTATTCTTTCCAGCATGGCTACCAAGTGCATTACCAACCTCTAGATCATCAAAGTATAAAAATAATGGTATAACTAATTCTCCCGCAAATATTGGTTCATATTTTTTTTTCCAAAGATTAGCCTGTACTATGTTCGTTATGATTGTTTTCTCTTCTTTTAGCTGATTTAAATAAGAAATAATATTGTCTAACATTTGAGGGATTTGTAAAAAAATTTTTAATGTTGCACGTAAAGGCACCCAAGAAGCGTACAGACGATCTAAAATAAATTTTGACTCTGATGGAACTTTTTTAAAATAACTTCCAATTTCGACTAATTCGGTATTTCTTACATTAAAATCATACATTTTTTCTATGAGTCTAAATCGTTTTTTCTCGGTTATCACGTTGTTAAATACTACACTGTGTTGCTGAAAAGTTTTGTCAAGCATTACAAAAGTCTCATTTGAAATATGTTTTTCTTTCTTTAGAATATTTAAAATATCATTTTTTAATGAGGGTAGAAAAATTTTACAAATAAAACTTTGAAAATACTGCAAAATTTCGTCAACTATATTTCTTGTTAAGCCAGCTTTCCCATACAAATGCAAAATAAAAATTAGAAGTTGATTACACATCAAGAGCAAATCCATATTTAATATTAAATCTTACTAATTAATGAAAGCACAGAATCAAATATCTAAATAAACAAACAAAATATGAACAATAAATTTGACAGTTCTAGTATCTAGGCTTCGCCTTACAAAGGAATAATTGGAAACTTTATAAACAGAAAGTAGCTTAAATTAAAAAGTAGATTTATTTTGTGCTATCCAATGTGTCCATAAATTTAGTGACTACTTGATAGGATTTATTAACAAGCAGGGGAGAAATATCGTTTGGTATTTTATAAACGTATTGTTGTATGAAACTCCATACGTAATCACTATATGGATACCAGGCTCGCATTGCTGTCAAACATTTAAAATAAATATCAAATGCTCTGAGGGGATCAGTATACACAATTATATTTCTATGAATAATGAAAAAAACTTTTTCAACTTCGTCCAATTTTCCACACTGGCATATAGAAGGGTAAACAACTTGGTTATAAGATTTCATACGATCTTTAAGACGTTGAACAAGCTCGCTAAGTTCATTTTCATTCTACAATTAAAAAATACCCATTGGATAAAAGCTCATTCAAATAAAAATATAACAAAATTAAACGACCGACCTCAATATGGGAACAAAATGCTTCGTTGATGTCACTTTTGCTTATAGCAGTTTCTTTTCCGTTGATAGAGATTTTTTTTGGCACAGTCATGCAAAGTGGGAGTAAAAAAAAAGCAATAATATTTCTCACTTTTGAAGATTCTTAAAATATAAATTTAGAATATAAAAACTGTAAAAAAGTTAAATGGCATTAAATAAATATAATAAAAACGTACCAGTAAAAAGTAAATCTTTGTGCTTGATTTTAAAGTGCAGTAACTCTTTGATTTTGCTTTGTTTACAAAGTTTTACAATTTTTGCAGCTATAGCTGGCCAAGTATTTTCAAAGAAATTTTTTTCACGACTATCTGACGTACACGGTAGAACTTTATTATCTATCAAGTTTTTTATGATCCTGTCATAATCTTCCGTTAGCTAAAAAACGAAGTTAGTTTAATTATACAAAAATGATAAATACACTTGAATTGCATATTAATAAGTATTTACCAAAGATGTCACTACAGAGTCGGTCAAGCATGGAAACGTTTGTAAGTATGCTGAATAAGAAACAGATGTATTTTCTCCTTTTTTTTTATTACTTACAGTTAATAAATTACATCTTTTCGAGAAATATTCATTCCATGTGTTTCCGACTAGTATAGCATTGTAATCACGTTTTTGATCACATAAACAGTCTATGTGCTCAAACAAACTTACTGTAAGTTACACGGGAAACATGTTAGAATATTAAATTAAATTGTAGTCGAATTCACTTGTTTAAATTGGTGTACGTATAACGAAATTATAGGCACACTATAACTGTTGACTGCATAATCTTAGAAATAAAACAATCAACTTGTCTGAATTAAAAAACTGTTCCTTACCTTCCGAAGATTGACTGCTGTGTTTATCGTTCTTATTATGACTAATTCTTCCAGCCTCTACGTACTCTAATCTTAATTCCTTATAATAATTGTAAAGCAATCCTTTAGCGTTCGTACTTCCATGATTGACAGCTTCTTTATATGGAATGTAGTAGAGTTCTGCTTTAGTTTCACTTGGAAATAACTCGAGGATTTGTTTTGTAATTTTCTTAAACGTATCACTACTTATCCTACAAAAAAAATTTAATTTTCAAATTTAGATTTTATGAGATAAAACGCGTTCAAAACAATGCATCAATAAAACGGTTAAATGAAATGCATTATTATATTACCACGTAACTTACTTACAGTTAATAGCATCTTCATTCATGTAGTGCATAAGTACTACATCTTTCAATCGTGATCTATCTAATATTTTAGTATTTTTATATTTGTCTAATACAAGTGATCCACTATTCTTATCGTTCTTTAGTATAAAATACAACTCATTTTCAACAAACATGAAATCTGCAATTTTTTATAACAATGAAACTAACGAAAATTAATTAAAATATTTTGAGTTTTGCTTGAAACTTATAAAAATAATGAAAAAAAAATATGATCAGTATAGATGCACAACTGCATGTTTTTCATCAGAATAGTAAATAAACCTGCACTTTCTTCTCCAATGACTTCATTAATATCACTTATTTCACTTATTTCCATGCTGGATTCTAACAATGGAGTGGAATTATTGACTGTTATTTGCAACGGAATTGCATCATGTGGAATTGATTGAAGGTGGGCATAAAAGGGATTTTCTGGATTCTCATTCATACTCTTGTATTGTTAGAAAACTTTTCATAAAAAATCGATTTTTTTCATGAACTTAAATTTTGAGAGAAACTCAAACAGATGGTTACTATTAAATGAAAGAGTTTTTATCAACTTCAGATCCTAATTAAAAAATATTAATTGATAAAAACATGAAATACTAAGTTCTCCAATAATGTCAACAAACATACCTAACCTGTACTAAGTGTGAATGGGAAAAGGATATCACGCGCATGCATACACAAGTGGAATGTTCAAAAGCATGTTACTTTTACTTTAAGGCGATGTCATTAATGATTGGCTTAGTCAGATGACAAATGCATCAGCCAATAATGTAATCAACATTTATACACAAACGTTTTTTTCTTTTTTAAACGATACCCTTTTTTCATACACATGCATACTCAAAACCATAAATTATTACCTTTTAGCTGTAAACAATAACTTTGATAAGTAATCAGTACGCAGTTAAGTAGAAAAACTGATCCAATAATCTTTCTTCAAACAATAAACTACATGCACGATGAAATAGCAACTAAAAGTGGCAGAGTGGCCCTCCCAGTCCTCTGGAGATTCCTTTCTTTGGAAGCAGTAGCTCAGCGCTCCTGACTGGAGGAAAATAGCTTCTAGTCCGGCAGAGAAGCAGTCCTGCTACACAGACAGTAGCGCTACCTGTAACAGTGGCATGGCATCTCCAGACAGTAGAGACGCTCCCCCAAACATTTCTCAGTGATGGGGGAAAGTTTAGAGAAATGACAGGAACGCTAATGTGTACAGTAAAGATAGCATTTCTTTTTCTAACGTGGATGGACTCATATACATGCTTCCACACACACCTCATCCCCATTTTCTAAATTTATTCAAAATTAAACTAGTGGGTCTACTTAAAAATTTGATAGGTTTTTCTAAAAAAAATCTTTTGTATCTAAAAAATTAGAAGATTCCTACAAATCATACAAATGCCGTTTAATGTAATTTTTCCATACGGGTTTATGTTGAATATCTATTTTTTTAAATGTATCATGTATAAGGGTGAGATTACATGGAGTCTGGCAGTCTGCAGACTGGCAGAATCGCGCTAAGTTTAAAATATGTTTCAATATTAATATTTAAAACCTGTTACGTAAGCAAAGAAACAATTATCGTAATACATTGGCATTTCTGTATTAACTAATATTTATGAAAAAAAGGCGACGAAAAACGTTATGTCACAGTTACATATTGTTGTACATACCAGGTTACATCAGTGACCCTACTGACCGTCTGTGCGATGTTAACGTAAATCTATAAAAAAAGTTATAAAATAATATTTGACACGTTTTATTGTTAATAAAGTTGATTGTAACTAAGCCTTTATTCTCTTATGACAATAATTACAATTTTTTCTTTATTCTAAATTATCCTGAGATGTTACAATTTAAACATAATTTAAACTTACCGCGATTCTGCCAGTCTGCAGACTGCCAGACTCCATGTAATCTCACCCTAAAATAATAGCACAGTCAGACAATCTGCAATGTTTGTGGGTATTTCTTATGCTATTTCAATATACGTTCGACGTTTGAATAATATCTGTCAAAAAAAACTATGTGTGATGAACGTCCTGAAATGACATTCACTGGCATGTTATACTACCTTATGAAAGAAAGCTATATTACAGGATGGTTTTTTTAAATTTTTCATATACAATTACATTTTGGGTATTAAACGTAAAATAAGTGTGGGATCGTACGTAATAGATGTGAGCACGACATTACAGATGTAATCGGCATAGGCAGTTGAATGTTCTAAAATCACCGGAAGATTCTATGAAAGTGCGCAGTCTTGGACTGTCCCGCCTTTAAATGAGTTTTATTGTATTGTACCGTAATAAATTATTTATAATCGTTAACTTATTACACATTAATTATAACCACACTCAATCAAAGTATGTTGTCCTCACTGTCCACGGGCTTATTTAATAAAATTTGTTGCAGCAAGAGTGGTAAAAGTCGCTTGATATTTCGTATATGTGTTGATTTAATAATTGGTTAGTGTATCGTGGTATCGTGACATCCCTTGTCATATACTTAATATGTACTACTTTAAAATACAGAGCTTAGTTTTTCAATTATTAAAAGCAAAAGCTCAGCGATCTTGAACCATCGACGGTATACCTGATGCTGCAATCGCGTGACATATAACTTCTTTTGAAACAAGCTACCGTCGCAAAACTCGAACAACGCGTCCAACGTCAAACAATCTTATAAAGCGCTCATCTAACAAAATCAATTCGCATCAGTACACTAAATAAGGTGATTAATTAACAATTTCAACATTCTTCAATGCAAATGTACACAAGATATATCATACACAATTTCGACAGCAACTTGTACTTAATGTAAAATTCGAGAGATCAGCAGTTTCAACCATCAATTATTGTAAGATTATTGCACCATAACTAATCTCATGTCAGTCAAGGATTACAAGGTTAAGTTCTGATTGGTCTTTTGATCGCCAACTTGACGCATCCTCCTTAAACGCCAGAGTACAAAAACTCTTTGCACATAACAATTTTTGCCTTTTCTCTTTCATCAAGTGCTCCAAAGTAACTATAAAGGTTAGAAAAAGAGTTTGGCTAAGACCTTTACAAGAACGTGAGATAAAAAAATGAATAAGAGACGGTACTACCGTATGACATAAGGCATAACCTCTAACAGTAAGTCAACGCCAGCTCAGCGTACACCACCTTACATATTGCTGGGTGAAACCTAATACCACAACGCCGAGTCAACGATTTCAAAAAAAAGTATAGTTACTGTAAGAAAAGCAAATAAGGCTTTTGGGCCTATGGCTGGTTCCTGATAAACAAAACTTAAATTTCTTATTTGATTGTATCATGTGCGTTTACTGTATATGTGCAGGGTATAAAAGCAACGAAACTTGAAACTCTGACTACATTACGATTTTACATCCCCTTTGTAAGAGTCAAAGGTATATTTTTCACTTTACTTAATTTGCATTTGTTGTATTTACCAAAGTTTTGTATTGTAAAGAGTTTTTTTTATTACTCATAGATTTTTGTTCCTGATAAGGGCTGGAACATTGTCCAAATGGCCAAAACGTCATTTTGTTTTCTAATGAATACAAAATTTGACAGTACCACCATTGGACGTTATTTAAATATTTTGTTTGTAGAATGAATCTACGAGTTCCACCCTTTACTTGTAGAAGTTCGCACGTAACAGTGTTAACCAAAGGTTGAGTAGTTGTAATTTTTAGACAGTAGAAATTATAATTTTTGCTAGATTTGCCGTATCTATGAATTAAGCCAATTCTTATCGTCAAAGATCAACTACCAACAGCGGTAGCTTTAGTTTAAAACACTTAAATCTATAGTAACTCTAATGAGGTGTTTGTCGTGACCCATTGATTGTTACGCAAACTAAGCTTGTCGGTGGTTTTGGTTTATTGTTAGTAACGAATGTACTTTTAAATGTTAGTAACATGATCGATTAATATATTTCTCTTTTCCTACTCCTTGGAGAGAATGTTGGCTCGTGATGCCTTGGGAATTTGAAAATTCTGTTACTTATAGCGGCCGCACAGACTCTTTCTCGACATATCTGAGTCAGGTAGAGGAAAAAGAGATATTGTTGATTATTAGCTTGACTTTGCCGTTTTCCTTTACATATTAAACAAGTAGCAACATTTGTCGAGATCACGAAAATTAGGCTATTGTGGGTGGTATAAAAATTTAATAGTGTGAAGAAATAGCTCAGCAAATTCTGCATCTGCAAAAACAAATAAAAAGTTAATAATGTTGCTATGCTAGATTAATCGAAGCTAGCACTTTTTCTTGTATTGTTGCTGCCTATTAAGTCTCGTAAATTCAGCCAGTCCGTGTCTGTCTTACTACTTAAATAATCTATATACAAATTTTATCATAGTCTACTTGTTTAAATTATAAATTGTTCTTATTTACCAGCACAGCTGTTTCCAGCTCAACTTTTGCATCTATTAGTTCTTTAAAGTTATCCAATTTTTCTGCTTTGAAAACTATCCTGTCTAACTTTGTTTCCGGTCAGTAAAGGCAAGCATGCACGTATGTGAGTCATGTTTGATCACAGTACCGTAGCTACAATCAACCTCGTAGGTGATTCACCTTGTTTAAGATGCACATTGGTATCTGCGTTTAGTATATTTAAGATCAGCGTGGAAGACTTTAAGAAAAGGGGAAAAAAATTAATGTTGATGCACCGATGTTACACGATTGATCATTTATAATAACAAAAAACTTTATGTTCAAAGTTAACTTGCCTGAAAATTAAATAAGTTCTCATTTACACGTAAGAAATAATTAAGCTTTCGATTATATATACCTTTTTTCTATAAAATTGATTAGTTTGAATGTATAACCAAAAGATGATTAAGATACATGAAACTAGCTTGCCCCATCATTTCTTTATTAATTACTCATAGCAAAAGAAAAATTTTATTTAACTATAAGAAGTGCTAACATAACTGAAAATCAAAAGGTTTATTGTTAACACGGACAAAACACTTAAGCTTTTCAATGCCAGCGCTTGATACTCAAATAATAAAAGTCTTTTTAATTTAAAACTAAAAGAGAATTGAGCTATTTATCTACTGAACTTGCTTGCTCAAGCAATATTTGTTCTATTATTCACTAAAAAAAAGTTTTATTTAGTTCTCACAACTGCTTACACGCCTTAGAGATAAATGAATTATAATTTCTAATTTCACAAATGGTAGAGTTTCTAATTATCACTCTTGTACTTAAAAAAATTGATAAAGCTAATAGATTAACAAACTGATAGTAGATCTTTTGACCTATCGCACGTACAGGCACAATTATAATTTAAGAATATTTAAAGTATTATTTGTAACTTAAAAATAGTTAAGCTTAGGATCATCTGCAATTGTTCCAAAAAAATATTTAGTTAAATTATTTATTTAAAAATTAAAGAGAATTAATCTTTTTATTTACGTATCTTGCTTACTTAAGCTTTTCTTTGTTTATTATTTATAATGTAACAAGATTTATTAAATTTTGACAAAGACATAGTTACGTGCTATTGATTATAAATATATATCATTTTAAACGACACAAGCAAGGGTTGGTCTCGAGATAGCTGGCAGAAGCTAGACTTTCAGCTTGTATGTTATTAAACTCCGTATAGAAGAAATTAAAAAAATTAGGGTGCACCTAATTTTGATAGGTCTTTAAAAATAAGATATCACAATAAAAAAAATTTCAATATGAATACGTATTTAATCCTGCACGCACATAAAATATATTTGTATACATGTATACACCTGGGAACGTTATTATTTATTGTATTTACAGAAAACCTTTTCATTACCTTGGCTTACTTCTTTAATAATTAGTGGAGCTTACATTTATAACTTTATTTAAATTAAGCTTGTTATTTACGAAACTTGCTTACTCAAGCAAATATTTTTTTATAAGTTATTGTTAAAAACATTTTAAACAAGCTTTGACACATTTTCACATGCCTAACAGTTAAACTAATAATAATTTGAAACTGAAAACCAAAGAGCTTTAATCACAGGCACTGGTCTTTCGAAAAATAGTTTAGCTATTGTTTACACCTAGAAACAAGCTTAGCTTCTCGTCTGGAGCTTTTTTTTATGCATCATTTGTCATTGAAAAAATGTAATTTAGTAGCGCAATCTCTCACTTGCCCATAAAAATGACACTCACCATCATTTACACTAAACAAGTCACAAAGCCTTTTATCTCTGGCACTTGCTACCCAAGAAATCAATTAAGTTATAGTTTTTAACTTTAGGAGTGTTAAACTCCTTATTAACGAAACTTGGTTGCCCAAGCATGTATCCTTTTTTATCTACAATTTAAAAAGAAATTTTTTTTTATGTCAAGTATTGACATACTTTAAAGTCGAATAAATTATTATTTTAACTAAAAAATAATTCAGTTCTAATGTCATGCATTTGTTTTCTAAGAAATAAATTAAGTTATTATTTCAAACTAAAAGTGAGTTTAGCTCCTTGTCTAGGGTGCTTCTTAGCTTAAAAATAAAAATATTCATTAGTTAATATACAAGAAAATAGAATATTTCGTAGTTTAAGCACCAACTTACCTAAAAGTTAGATTAATTCTTATTTACACATAAAAAGCTGTTTAGCTTCTTATAACCTAGACTTTTTTTTCTAAAGAATTAATTGAGAATTAATGTATAACTGAAACTAATTAAGATCCTTATGAACGGGATTTGCTTGACAAGCATTTATTCAGTTATCATTGATGATAAAAGGAAAGTTATATTTGGCAATGAAAAGTGCTTATATATCTGACAGATAAATAATTCATCATTAACACGAAAAAAGCAGTTAAGTTTTTCATTGCCTGTGAGTGCTTCCTAAGCAACGGAAGTAATAAAAAATTTTAATTCAAACACTATTAAGCTCCTTATCTACTGAACTTGCTCTCTCAATCATTAACTGTTTGAATATTTCTACTAAAAAGCTTCTGTTTAGTTCTGACAAGTGCTTACATGCTCTTGTACTTCAAAAAATTGATTAAGCTAATTTTTTTAATGAACTGGTAGTTAACTCTTTCAACTGCGGCCCCTTAGGGAGATGTGGATATGGTTGACAGGGTGGATAAACATGGCACCACTAATTTTTGTTTGATATAACAAACATTTTTATTCAAATGTTCACAATTCAGTGCCGTCTTTAGGCAGGGGCCAATGGGCCCTGGCCCAGTGCCGTCTTTAGGCAGGGGCCAACGTTCAAGTGCCCCCAAGCAACAGAAAACAATTTTTTTTTTTAAGTGAGAAAAATCTCTAATCCCAACTCAGCATAGGCGGAAATAATGTGTTTGTTGGTGTGAAATAATAGCTCAAATTTAATATCTACTATGAACTTGTTGCACATTTGAGGTGATTAGGTTCTAAGATTATTTGAAACTAGGATTACTTCAAGACTTTGGATTATTTTTATAAAAAAGTGATTTTTCAATTTTTATTCTTTGTTCTTTATTTGTATCAGTTCATAGTTTTTTTTGTTCTTCAAATTAGGAAAAAACTCAGTCAAATATTTAGAAGTAGAAAAATATTAAGATACAATTATGTTTTAATCTAGCACAACAACTAAGTCAATAATAGAGCTTATTACGTTCACCATTACAGTAAAACCAACTGTTAAAGCTTCAAAATGAGAAAATTGACCCCTTTTTAAGTAAAAAAAATCTTTGAAAAAGGACGTAATATAGAGGGAAAAAAGAGAACTTTTTTTTTGCAAAAAGAACTTTTATTATTTGCCAAATAATACAATTAATTTGAAAAACTTTTTCCTAGATTTTTTTGCTGAAAATTGGGATATTATTTTGTTCAATTCAATGTCCGTTAGTAAATCAGACTCTATACTCGTAATAGTCAGATAATTTAGTCTGTCTTGTGCCATCGAGTTTCTATGGTCATTTTTAAAAAATTTTAATTTAGAAAAAGATCTTTCGCCCATACAATTCTATGTTAGGGAGCACTGAAGTTAAGACTTTTTTTTTCATTAATAAATACATGTCCAAAATAGATAAGTTGTTATTTTTCTGCGTTTGAGTAAGGTAATGTTTAAACTGAATGCATTCAGAAGTCAAGTCTTACTCATTTAAGTCTTTATCATATTTTTCGTATAATTTTTTACAAGCATTTATTGTTTGACTGTCATTAGATTTCTCAAGATCAATTTGTATTAGCCAACCATTCGAGTACACATTAATGGCATAATTTTTCTATCACATAGCAGTATTGGCCTCGAGCGCATTTTTGAAACAGTGCCTCCAGTTAACCAACTTGGGAACGACTGGTCAGACTAGAAGAGGACAGAAACTATATGCGAATGCCTCTGGTCTCAGTCGCCAGGTGGCCAGGCCTCAAAAAGTCGATTTTCCGCAAGCAAATGAGAACAAACTCATAGTACTGTCCTTTTTTAGTCCTACCAAAAGTTCCCAAGTAGTTTGACGGAAGGGCGCTGTTTCAAACTTGCGCTCGAGGCCAATAACACTTAATTTACATGAGGTTTATATTCGCGTTCTATTCAAATAAATAAAGTACGATGAAAAAAATTGCTTGACATTCACTTTATTTTGCAAAGTGAACAAAGTGAAGATGAGATGTCACCTAGAAGGTTCTATCGATTAATTTTTCTTACTCATTAGAATGATTTAATTATTTCTAGTTTACATAAAGTGCAACATTGAAGAAAAATTACTTGATATTTTTTCACTTATTAATTAATCATATATAGGTAAAAATAATTCCCTGAAAAGGGCCCCAAAGAGGCCACTGGCCCCGGGCCCCAAGTTGCCTAAAGACGGCACTGTTCACAAAAACTATTGTTCACATCTTCTGAATTTTTTACAAAGATTTGTCCAGCCTGCCTGAATGTTAAAGAAAGCAATAAGCTCAAATGAGATTTGTAAGATTTTTCTGATATTAAATACATAAGTAAATGCAATAAACTAGTATGCTTCTTATTTGTTCCACGTAAACTTAAGAAAACAATAATTCTTAATTATCCCCACTAAAAAAAAATTTAATTCTTCATTGAGATAAACAATGCCATACTATTATGAATGGTACTGTTTTTTCTATATTTAACAAATGATTTCTGAGGACGGCTTTAGAAATGGCCATTACTCTTTGACAGGTGATACCTTACATCTCTTGGTACTTAGCAGTCCTTCTATCTTGCTTTAATGTCATTAATGTTTCAAATAAACTAAATCCATACTTTCTGTATGAATTAAAAGTTGTAAGATACATTTGTAGCCTCTGTAAGTTGAAAAAAACGTAAGCATTTTTGCTCTTTATGAGAAAAATTAATCGGTAGATACCTAAACACTGTCTACAACTAAAAGTGACGCAAATTTTCGTCTAGACTGCTTGCTTGTTCATGCATATTTTGAACTGTACATATAATTGTTATGATAGATTGCTGGTGATCATGAAAGCTGGTGCAATAAACTTAATAACTTATAACTTATTCCTCGTTAACTATGGAAAACTACAATTTCGAATTGATCTTACGAAATGATACTTTGATGAAGAATTAAGAAAAATAAATTTGCACTTTTATTTATGGTGTTGCTTCTCTTCCATTCCACTTATAATTTATTAGGATAAGTGCAGAAATGGTCATGACTCTGACACTGGTGACATCTTGCACTTCTAGGTGTTTAGCAGACTGCTTTTTTTCCTTTAATGATATTCATCTTCTAAACATTTAACTTATAAAAGTAGAAGTCACGAACCACATTTTAAAAGCTGAGTATAGTTAAAAAAATGAATGTTTCTACTTAGCATAATAAAAATTTAACAATCAATAGTAAAAAATAACACGTGTTAAGCAAGGCCTGATTAACACTTTAAGCTTACTGCTAAATACTCAGATTTCATAACTCAGCAACTTTAAAGTTAGGACAAAAAATTAAATACCTAATGATTGTCGGCTTTTTTTTCAAGAAAAAGTAATTCAGGGCTCATTTTAATGAAAAATACTTTGATGTTGTATTGTTAAAAGAAAGAAAAATTTTTTAATGTCTAGGATGTTTTTTTTTTATTTAGCTCTTGATTAATTGACACAAGTTCGAAAGCTGAAGTTATTTTTTTAAAGGTGACATATTGCATATCTAGGTACAGCAGTTCCTCTCTCACTGTATCTATCTCTCTCTTACCTGCTTTCTTGACGTTAACCCTTTGAAGTAATTTTTGCAAACCTTTGAGATCGTAGTTTTTGTTAAGTAAATTTATATTTATTAAAGAACATGGAAATAAAATGGTTGTTGTACAAATGAATGTTGTACTTGCCTAACATTAAAGGTTATTCTAATTAGCACTGGCAAGCATCAAGTATGCTTTGCACTAGCTCTTGGATCACTATCAGAAATGAATTAGTTTTTGTACTTATATTATTAAATAACAACAAGCACGAGTCAAAATATTTGGTTTTATATCGTAACAACACTTGCTGGTAATAAACGCTAAGCGCATTTTTCACTGTCCTCTTTTAGCTGCCTGCTGGCTTGCAAGATGCTGTTAACTGTCGACCAACAAAACTGATGTGTCATATATACAGATATACTTGCTATTAAATTACCTTAATACTTATTAAATTATGTCTTGTATCTCTATAATGATTGATAATTATTTTAAAAATTTTTAACCATGCAAGGCCCAAATTTATTCAAACGTTAGAAAAATATTCGCTTATCTGACGTAACATTGAATCGATAGATGTAATTTAAATATTGGCTTAAAGATTATTTCATCACTGTTATTATGTATTTTGAGGTAGTACCACATAGATACCATACATAGTAGATGCACGGCTACCAAGTCAAGAGAGAACTTGTAGGTTGCATGGACGAAAGAATTGCGTGGTGAGAAAAAGGTGCCATGAAAGAGCATTAATAACAAGGCATCATATGAAATTATTTCAGATGTCCTAATCCTACTCAATTGACGCTATCATTTCGGGCGCTATATTAATACATCAGTTATCGATGTTATAGCTCCGATCAGTACGGGACGCCAGACAACAAAATATAAGGCATTTCTCTCCTGCCTGGAAAAGTAACGTTTACTCTAGTAACTAGCATTTTGACTTATCAGATCAACAATGCTTATATGTTAAGTTGTGTTGGTAAAAAGTTGTGGGCCACACAGTGCAGGTCATCTACATTTTTGCAGGTTCAGCTATCTTGAATCCTGCAGTAAAGTCATCGCCCTAAAAGGTTTGTGTTAAACTTTGAACATATGATTTTTTAATAACTTATCTGAGAATTGTAAGAAAGAGTCTTTTCTTCCAACTTAAAAGTCTCTGCAAATTGCAAAAAACCCTTTCTGGAGCTAAGGACTTCTTTGTCATTGTCCCACCTGTAATACGTGAGCATACTTCTTGATGAGGTTTAACTCAACAAGTACCAATTTTAATAACTTTGTCAGCTGTGCTTATTCGAGGTCGTAAATAGATGCTGGAAAAGTGGCTCAAGAAGGACCAATTTAAGTGCACCAAAGACCCTGGTTACTTCGTTAAACAGGTCGATATGACCCTTTCACTTGCTGTCTATTCAAGAGCCAACGTTCCTAACAAGGTAACGCAGGGTTTCAATAAGTAGACAGATCAGTTCCAACAGATAGTACTTTACGTTAAAAAATGTCTCCTACATGCCAGATTAATATTTTTGTTACGCAATGTTATACACATAAGTCCAGGACTAAACATACTAGCCCAAATACTTGTACAGGATCATGAACCTTTAGCAGATATGTATCCTGAAGTAGATATATATATATATATATATATATATATATGGTACAAAGTAAAGTGCAACAGTGCACTGCATTTTTATTTGACGCGCCCAAAAACAACAGAGTGACCGAAAAAGCCCTCCAAACGAGAATACTTAAAGTAAATCTTATGTGTGCTCCTCAGGTATTAAAAATCGATGCAGTGCATAAATTTTAATTGAAATACCTGTTATGTAAAAAATAAGACAATTTTTAACGTTACAGGTGGCCGATGCAATCTTTAGCAATCAAATGGTAACGCATTATGACCACGCGTATGTAGATAAACTTGGTGAAAAAGTTGAACTCTTACAACGTGCTCTTGAACATTACACTGACATTTTCTAGTTGTGCATACGTATCTGCTATTCTCTTAATTTCTCGTTAGTTTTTCAAGTACGCTGTTGGTCGAAGTCTCACTGGAGTCCCTCAAAGCCATGCTTACCGCACACATGCACCAGAATCCTTAGACTGGCGTGCATATACTCATCAAGCATCATACACAGCTGATAACCAAAGCTCGCATTCAGCTGCTGAAAAATTTTAATTGCTTCGAGGGCCTTCTTTATTTTCTTGGACCGATCGTAAACTCTATCGAAGGCTACAAGGTAGAATAAAAGTACATTCAAGCTGCTTGCAAGATTGGTCAAATCAAGGAAGTCAAGGGCATCCGTCGCGAAAGGAACTGATACTACTCCAAGAGCGTCAAAATCTTCTTGTAATAGGCCAAGATATCTGATAAGCTGCCTCATACCATTGTGTAAGACTGCTTAAAATTGGTCCAAGGTCTTCGGCTTTACTTGTACATTGAGATTTGCGTACAAAAATTAAATACATCTCTTATATCCATCGTTATCAGACGTTTTGTCAATGTCAACAGTTCAAAGGATATTATTAAGAACTTCATCCTCATCGTGCGTGGCCATTTCTCCGAAGACCAGCTTTCGAATAAGCTTTCGTCATCTTCAAGAAATTAGACATCTGACATGTTCTAGTCGAACAACTCAAAAATTTGGATGGAGCAAATGAATTACAAAATAAACATTTAGAATGATCTCAGATAGGTGAGTTTTTTTCTCAAGATTTTAACCATGCTACAATTTTATCCTATTTATCCAGAAATAATCAAAAATGTTAAATGTTAGGTCCGTCTGATAACTTTTCTTCTGAATTTTAGTTTATAATTTGTTATATCACTTGGCAATTCTCACTTTTTTTGTATTGATTTTTTTTTTCACCACAGAAACTAGCTTATATTATTCTCTTATCTCTTCTTTCGTGTTCATTTAGAGTTCTTGATTTCTTTAAAGTAACGTTAAAATTGTGTTAATTTCAATATTTCTTTTGAAAAAATAGACTCAGCTCAAGTAATTGACTGATTTCTTAAAAGTAACAATTATCATCAACTTTATTCTGAGATTAAATTATGTAATATTTTCCTTTTATAGATAACTGTGCAGAAAAGGTACAAAATAGCGTGATGGTAAAGAGAAAAAAACTTTTATTAAAAAGTTTCAGAATCGGCCAGTAAATTAATCATAGCCAAGTCCAACGTAATGATTCTCCCGCTGCTGCTGCTGAGCCGAGTGTCAGTCGACCAATTAAGGTTGTTAGTGCTACTGCTGCTGCTTAAGCTAGAGTCAGTCGACCAATTAATAAACATGCAGCAGTCCACCACGCTCCAGTTGCTACTTAAGCTACGGTCACAAACAACGTACGTATGTTATCATACTACTGCTGCTGGTGCCGCTATTACTACAACTAATACTACAACTACTACTCTAGATAATGCTGTTCCAACTGTTCTGGGTAATATGGCTTATGTCAGTACAAAAAAAACTGCAGCAAATGGTCAATGCCTTCGTTTGGTTGGCCGTAAGTGTCACTTTGTTTCCTTTACTATTAGTGCTGCTATTGCCTTAAGTGTTGTATCGTTACTGATTTGTCATTAATTAATTTTTATAGGATATAATCCTTAGAGAGGTATCATCGCTGGTAAGAGGAAACAAGCCTTGCGTCAAATAAATAATGTTGTCAAAATGCTGGTTGTACTAGCTAGCTCAGCTAGGTATGTTTTAAACAATGATGGTACCAATGATAGTCGTAATTAAATTGCAGTTATTATAAATATGACTGTTAATGTAAATGTTCTTACAAATATTACTGTAAATTATTCCAATAAATTTTTTCAATCTACTTCATAACTATTTTTTTTATTATTAATTCTTACATCCTTGCCACCTTAGACGGAAAACATCCTAAAATTAAATAAAAATAAGAAGTTAGCTTAGTGTTTTGTTTTATCAGAAATTTTTCTGAATTTTAAGCTTACACATTAACATTTTCAAGCAAATAATCGAAAAAAGTAAGTGAAATTTGAAAAAAAACAATAATAAAACTACTGTTATAATTTTATTTTATTTTGAATTGATAATTAAACTATTGACTGATATAATCTAATGTGTAAATTTCTTGGTTCTGTTACGTTAAGTAACGTCCACTCACAGTCTGTAACGAATACCATATGGTATTTCTTACCTTACAGCTGCACCTATGATTTAATACCAACGCATGCTTAATCAGTCGCACACTCACCAGCAATTCCCGCTCTCTAATTCTATTCCAGCTGAATTCAATATGTGGCCTACGCCTGCAGCTGCTTCACCTTTCAAAGAATATGTTAATCAAATTTACCTCCACTTCTTGACATATCACAGGTTCCAGCCCTGATTATCAATCCAACTTAGGGTTTAAATAGAACCACGCCCTGCAAGATCATCCTATTTCCTGGAGAAACCACCAACCAAAAAGCAAGTAACTGGGATTAACTAAAGCAAGTAGTATTATCAAACGTCCATTTGATTGTTTTAATTATCGTTATAACATTAGTAAATCAATAAAGCAAGTTTTGATAACTTCTTAACTGAGCTTTTCTCTTCTAATAATATATTACTGCTTTACCACGCAATCTATTTCACTGGCCAACCCTGGAGAGCTGTTAGCCTCTGATCGTCCGTTACTCGTTAAGGTACCGGTAAATTACTTTTTATACTTTAACCTTATCGGAAACACTGCTAAACTTCAAACGCATTTGCTGTTCATGAGCTTCATGCTGCATTCAAATTTGTGCGCGCTAAAATTACGTCGAAAAGCCACGATGTAATAAGTGGGGGCTTGTCCGAAAAAAAAAACTTTTTTTACATATTTACAATGGACAACCACAACGCTGGATTACTTATAATTCTACTAACTCACTTTAGCAGAATTAAACCTATTTTTACAGCAAAAAGACCACCAACTTTATTAGATTGTTTTCCTTACCTAAAAATGAGACAACAAGACCTATCTGATACCATAAATCTCATAAGCGATTTTAAAATTAAGAAATTAGTTGCATTCTAACCGGAAATAATAGACACGAAAACCGTCACAAGTGTTTGTCAAGATAAATTACTAATTAACATCTTAAAAGATTTTTAACTCAAAACACATATTCCTTGAAAATGATAACTACCCTTTAGCAAAAAGAAGCCATTGCTGACATTAACAAAGAAATTAGTAAACTTACAACGAATGACATAGAAATTAATGAAGATTTTTGTTAATTAGACCTCAACACCTTACTTGAGTCCTACATGAGAGCATCACAGTTTATCAACCTTAATACAACAAATTACGAATCTCGATTTTCACTAGACAAGAACACAACCAAATCAATTGAAAAAAAAATCACTAACAGTTCAAGCACAGGCACACTTCCCAAAATTATTGGAATACTAAAAAATCATAACTTCAACAATTTTACTAACAATAATCACTTTAGTTTTTTTTTAAATCCTATATCCAGCACCTCTCTGCAAACTATAAATAGCTTGTTAAACGTAAATAAATTCAACTTTGGCACCCATTCGCAACCTTTCTATAAAAGACACAATTAAAATAATACCTATATACTACGGATCCAACAACCCATTTAAAACTTTTATAGACGGCTGCAGAGAAGCATGCCACGTCGTTAAAATGTGACTTTTGAGAGTAGTATGACTCTTTACTCAAAATAAAATTTTGACACCACTGAAGAAAGAGCAATATTTTTTACGAGCATTTTGGAATCCACGTAAACATGGCACCAAGTAACAGGCAAACTAGCAGCGTTAAAACAATAAAAATTAAAAAAGCGTTATCTCCTTTCCTAATTAAGTTAAAGGCACCAGCCAAGGATTAATCGAAGCAACTTTCCGCTACGGTCAAATTCTTCAGGGATTCTATACACAACTAGATCAGAAAATAGTTGAATATTTCATAAGAGGGCTACACTGGACAATAAGAGCATGCATAGACAACGCAAACAACCTTGAAACTGCCACAACCCAAGCTATAAAAATCGTGAAAGACTTTGCGTAGTATCAGTCCAAACACTAACAAGAAATAATAAAAATCATCACTAATCGACAAAGTCAAGATGCACGAATAAATTTAAGCCAAACTTCAGGAAAATGCCAAATTTGTGAAAGACAAAGGCACATTGTAGGTAACTGCTGGTATCGATATAATGCTAGCAAAGCGGACACACACCAAGCCACGCCCAAGTACTTGACTACACCATTCACCACCAAATCTCGTCCTAGCCACTCCCCTATCCTGTTATACACTCAGTCCCTAAAAAAGGGCGTGTCATAGAGTCAACCATTATAGAATAATGTTACACCTACATATTAATCTAACAATTATGTGCCAAACTAATACACCCAAGTAACAAGTTTTAAACTCAATTAATAATTATCGAAATCATTAAAAAAAGTACAATTATTGCAAAAAATCAGGTCACTGGAAAAACGAATGTAAAGAAAAGGCCTTCCACAATCAAATTATGCAAGAGGCTTAAAAAATGACCCAGATTTCTTCCAGAGAGGAAGCTTAAGAGAAACCTGGAATATAACACTAACATTTTTCCAAAATAAACAATAGTTCATAAAACCATCTTGCTAAATTTCAGAACCTAAACACCTACTGTAACAATCAAATTCAGTGAAATCAAGTGACCCTTGTCGTTCATTCTTGACACCACTGTGGAAGCATCACTCATTAAAGAATTTGTCATTTCACCAACCATTATAATTTTTAATGACACCATTCTGCACCCAAACGAACGAAAAATTAAAACTTAACGGTATATCATTGTGAGATTTCATGAATGATTCTTCGAATTTATTATCATAACGAATGACTTACCCATAGAAACATACGGCCTAATAGGAAACCAGATATTTTGTACTTAACGAGTACAAATTACTGAATATGAAAATAACTTAAGAATACGAAATTACATAGTACCAATTGAAGCCAGCATAAATAACATGAAGAATTTTCAAAAACAGCGTGATAACTTCGTCGCACGTACAAGTAATCTATACAACTTTTTACACGTTTAAGAAATAGAGCTCTTGTATTCAGAACCTTCAAAAACTGCACAATCTGAGCTTACTAGTGACCAAGAAACAAAAAATTGCGAATTATTAAAAATCTCTGAGATCCAAAATCATAAAATGAAACCTAACATTACAAACGCTGATATCCGATAACAAAAACTAAAAAATAATCCTACAAACGCCGAAATCTAAAATCAAGATGAAAAAAATTTTGTTATGAGCTCCAAAATTCCAAAAATCATTACACAAATAAACTCAAAACAAAAATTTAAAACTTTAAACTTATTAATAATCAAGTATCCATATGCAAAAATCAAGATAATAGTAACACCGTAAAAGAATATTGCAAAACTGCCGATAATTGCAAAAGCACAATTTACGAAAATAAAGGCTACGACTTCACGCAATTATCAAACCTACCTCAAAAACATCTCAACACTAAGTACCAAGAAAAACTAAAAATATCACAAAAACAGATAGGCAGATATTAAAAAACAAAAATCCTTAGAAAATGATACAAGTGAAAGAATGCGGCAACAATTGCATAAGAAATCTTAAATTACAAATAAAAAAAAAATGTGCTGTAAATATTAAAACATTTCAAAAAAGTACAGCACATTAATACACTCGAACATAATATTACGTAAACAAAAGATTCCTAATTTCTTACGTCTCGAACAAATTGAGCATAAAAAACGAGCAACCATGAAAAAGATAATAGTATACTATGCTGATAGCTTCTACCTTGAAGGTAAAAGTGTACTCGCTACGAACCTCATGGTGTTAAACATCTGAGCAATAGCTAGTATACCAATTAAAATTGAGCCTTTTCGGCAACCTCCTAACTTACGGAAATAAATTAACAGACAAAACAAAGGAATGCTTAAGAACAAAGTTATTTAGCCTTTTATAAGTAATAACCTGGTAACTGTTTTCTGCATGCCAACAAACCCAGGATCCAACAGACAAAAAAGTTACATAGTTGCAGTAGACTTTAAGAACCTCAATGACGTAGTTTTCAACTACAATCATTCCGTACGGACCCAACAAAGTAGATATTCTAGACAAAATCAGCGCATCTTAATGTTTAACAGTCATAAATTTCAAAGCTAGTTATTGCCAAATCGAAGTAAGAGACGAAGACATACATAGAACTGCCTTTATAAGTGATCTAGGCCTTTTTTACTTTAAAAGATACTCTTTTGGATTTAAAACCAGTGAGCCAATATTCATAGCAGTTATAGCTGCATTAATAACAGCAAGACCCTCATAACAGTGAAGAAATATTTTTCATACCCTACCCTTATGCAAAGCATCCATGAGAAAGAACACAAAGAAAATAATACGCAAAATAATAAAAATATTGATGATAATAATAATAATAATAATAATAATAATAATAATAATAATAATAATAATAACAATAATAATAATAATAATGATTAAAACAATTATAATAATGATAATTATTATGTTAATAATAGCCCACCCTTTCAAATCACACAAAAAAAATTTTTCAAGAGAATAGATCTGTATGAGAAAAGACAATTATATTTACTATACCAACAACCTTGATCAACAATAAGATGACGAAACACTAGATATCTGTACAATAAAGAAATTATCCCGCTTGGAAAACTCAACAATCACCAGACCTTAAATAATTAAACACCATACGAATTTCTACATAATTTCACCCATAAGGGTCAAGACAGAAAAAGCATAACAAACATAACAACAGAACTAAATTAGTAACTTACTAACTTTAAAAGAATATTAATAGTAAAAATATATCGACAGTCACCATCGCTAGAACCACCAAATTAAAGATAATCGAGTTCATAAAAATATAACGGATGTAACAAAAAAACATTACACAGACCGAAATAATAATTTGCCTGGAAATAGTACAGCATTTACCGCCACAGAAAAGATATAACATTATTAAGGGAATGCATAACTCCACTATAGAAGGGCACAAAGGAGTGAATAAAACTTACAATTAACTTAATCACAAATATTTTTGGGAACATGTAAAAGAAGACGTTCAATCGTACTTTAAAAAATGCCTTGAAAGTTAACTAAAAAATTTAGTACGTATAAAAACTTAACAAAAATTAATTATCAGCGACACACCTACCAAACTTCTTACCAAACTTACTCTAAATATAGTGGGTGCATTACCAGCAACTCAATAAAATTACAAGTATATTCTAACAACGCATTGCTTATTCTTAAAATACGCTTAAGCAGTGACATTCAAAGCTCAAACTGCTATATTAATAGCAGATGTTTTTGTTAAGAAATTCCATTTTATTTATGGAGCTGGAGCAGCTATACTGACTATACAAGGTACTAACTCTCAAAGTAAATTAATAAAGAGTGTAGCTGGTCGATTAAAAATCAAGCAACTTAGACAACAGCCTTTTACCCCTAATCAAACGGTTCCCTTAAATGATCACATCATACTATTGCGGAATACCAAGAAGCGAACTCCTCGAAGTAGATAATTTATAACCCACATACTCACAATATATTAACAGATCTAGTTACTCAACTTAAGATCCTACATAAGATCAAGCAAGAAAAGTTGAGTGTCACTAAAATCAGAGCAAAAACAATATGAGATAAAAAATCAAATCCTAAATTAATTGGAATAGGAGACAATGAATGGCTTTTACGTGGCCCTTAAAGTCATAAAATTAACGATCAGTGTTTGGGACCTTACTTGGTGCTCAACACGTAGAAAAACGAGAAAGTTAAATGAAAGTTAAAAGATTAATGAAGCTCACAGCGAAATAGTTCACAGCAACCACTTACGCCACTTATACATTTCACACAACCTATTAATAAATAAACGTATACATAAGTGAATAAAATAAAAAAACAACAACAACAACATGCACACATACTTAAACACGCATGCGCCATCTGCAGATAAGTATACCATTTTTTCTTGCTAAACAGTTACGTGTATTGTCGTTCTCATTTTTGTTTGATGTGCAGTAAGCGTAAGTGAATAATATTAATGACAAAAAACAAACAAAAGTTAACTCATTCTGCAGATAAAGAGAATCTTCTGGCTGTTTATCTTTAACAAAATCGTCAATCGAGCCACAGCATTTAATGGAAATGACTGTGGCCAATCTTTCGCTAATCTTACAACTTTGTCTTAAGTTAATTAAGGAAAATTCGACATTCCTGTACTAGTCATAAATTTAACTATAGTAGACGTGTCGCTCATAGAATTAAACGACTACGCTTTCACACGTGTCATTTATTGCTAAATCCAGCTTAAGAGAACAATACAGAATCGTGGCATGCAGTTGCATGATTCAGTAATAAAAAAACCGGAAAACGGAATACCTCAGAGAAATAACACAAGATGAATGCAGTATAATGCATTAACACAGAAGTATAACTCTGTACGACAACATAATACAAGACGTTTTCATCAAAAATACGATGACCTTCTCCGTAAAATTAGTATGCTCCGTAGGCTCTAATGGTGCCTGTGATAACGCAGGATCATACGCAGACGTATGTGGTGAATATTCAAAAAGTATTTTTACAGGGTAACACTACTATAACTTCAGAAGAGCGTTACAATGCCATAGATTTGAACAGCAATAAAAAAAGACTTGAATCTGAAACATCATGTACCTTCGCGGATGATCACTGCATTGACAGCATTTATGATACGCATACTGGATTGTAATCCCAATTGACTCATGCAACCGCTATCGCTACACAAAAATCTTTTACAGTATGTGTAAACAGGATACTCGAACGAAAAAATGGGTTAAAATAATTGTGTGTATTTGAATTGGGCCATGTGCCGTACCTATTCAAAAACTTGAGTACTGTAAACACATGCTGTTTTTCGCCTATGAAAATAGACCACCCAAAAATATTTTTACTGACCGACCCGGAGAAGCAGAATTTTTCTGCTAAAAAAAGCGTTAATATTAACAACATGGATGTGTTTACATACATTGATTCTAAATTTATCTTCATAGAAAAACACCTTCGGAAGTGAATGAAAAAACTTTGCAGAGACGTAATGTTGAAACAATGCGAATGAGAAGAAGAAGTAATCAGTAATGCACTTAGTATTGCCACCCTTTTACCAGATAATTTTGATTATTAACTTATGTCTGCCCCAGTTTACATCAGATTTCTGGCCTGGGGAGGTAGCGCATATTATGAAGTGTGTACAAGTAGAAGTGCGCATAAGAAAAACTGACGCATGCTACAAGACTGCCAGTTTTCTGGAATTAGAAGCTGTATTTTTTGACCACGCACTCACGTACTTGAGAAATGCGGTACAAAAACAAGATGCGATACCTTACTTCTCGAAATGTTCAATTTTAGATCACGATAGTACAAAACGGTACCACAAGTTGCAACCCAAGATGATCCACAGTTACTAAAGTCAGACACCAAACAAACTTAAAAATACTTCAGTCACCTTGACTTAGCAAATAGCGGTATTTATACTTATAATGACATAGAAAAATTAAAAACCTATGTTATGTTTTCTTTCGAATGCTCAGCGGTACTTAATTAGGTAGCCGCGAGTATAACAAGAAAAACAAAACTTGCACAGTGATTTTAACTCTTACGCATCTTTGACGAAAATACTTTACAAACATTTGCGGAAAATACTTGAAACTAAATGTGGAAAATATTTATTTCTTTTGACTCAGCAAATGCCACTCTTGTCATTACAATAATAATTTTCAGAACCATTAAATTTATTTTAGAAACAATTATTTACGATAACGCTCTACACAGCAATAATGGATGGGCAATTGACATTATAGGAGCAATTTGGAGCTCACTCGCGAACCTTCTACTGCATCTGGCCTGATCGGGACCCGACGGTGAAGACTTAGGCAACGAAGAGAATGGCACTGCACCAACCCACCAAGTAACCACTAAATACTAGTGAAACATTTCACTGAAACAATATTTGAAGACTCTATTACAGCCACCGTACCTCCAAAAACTGACACACACTAGTACCCTATAATGCACAAACCCCGAATTTCATCTTTAGCCATCAATACAAAAAACGCAGAAATACAAGTTTATAAACCGTTTTAACACCGAACAAAAAACAAATAAGTCTCTTAACTTAATTAGGAAACGAGAATTTTTCAATCACTTAACCTATATCAACGACGCAATAATTTAGACAACATAACGTAAAGATGAATCAATGACTAAATACTTCCACAAAAATGAGCATGTTGGTTAAATATCAAAGCTAGTAAAATAGCACAACACAACTTTCTAGAAATAACGCGAACACGATAGGAGCTTGTAGAACTTTTAAAAATTGTTTTATAAAAGAGCTTAAAGCCCCAGTTAGTCGCTACATGTTCCCACCCACATACTATGCAACTCTTAAGGAGTGTTGCCAACATGCCGAACAAGTCGACAATCACTTACGATAATAGATCTTAATAATCTAAAACTGCAGCAATACTTAGATATAACTATGTGATACAAAAAAAAGAAAAAAAAGCTTTTTTATTTCACTAAGAACATCTTTATTTTGTTTTCAGACATGTTTTTTAGTTATATTATAATTACAAGTATAACAATGATAAGTGTCGAGATAATACCCAAACTTTGTCAATCAAACTTTAATCCAGGTATCGCTTTTGAACAGATACAAGATATAAGAATAATAATCAAATTTTGGTTTAGAGTATCTTACGCAGACACTAAACATTTGAAAGAAGCTCACTACGACTTCACCGATATTTTAATAAATCTTAACACCACCCTTCTGGAAAGAAATATCTATAACACCTTGTTTCAGACAATAAAAGAATTAGCAATTAAAATTCAAGAAAAAGGCATCCTCAACTTCGTATTCTACAGATTATGAACATCGATCAAAGTTAAGAACGCAACAACTCATTCCGAAGAAATTAAAATTTTCAAAAATACCTATAGCACCAAACAGCAAACGGTCGCTAAACAAAAAAATGCACTTATTAGATATATAATAAAATAAACTAAAGCCAGACAGTGGCTATGGAGGGATTAATAAAGTAACAAGTAAATCTTACTGAATTTACAAAGAGCGTAAAAACATCCACTAAGACAAAAGCGCTACCAGACGTCTAGTTACTTGAAACCTACCACATCTTTGTCATCATTGAAAATCTTATAGAAAAAATTACTAACTCAATGCAACAAAATAAGTACATATATACACATTAAATAGGATCAGTACAGTATGTTAGTTATTTTATAAACACCAGTTCTCAACAAGAAATGCCGATCGCAGCTGAGGCAATGAATACTTAATCTTCCTATTATAACAGTCAACTTTAAATTAAAGTAATCGAAGTTAAACTCATAACACAATCAATAATTTACCTCATACAAACGATTTTTTTTAAACTTTCTAAATGCTTATGTATATATATAT
>NW_019379567.1:265481-299454 GCF_000648655.2 Copidosoma floridanum
TATATAAATATATATAATGACCAGTATTTAAAAAAATAAATAGCTGCAATAGCACGATCGCAGTTTGCATAATACCCACAGCAGATTATTTAGCACTATAAGATAGTCACCGTGAATACTATTTTATCAACCTATTAGAACTAAGTTAATGTCTTTTTGTCGACGTGTACTTATACCAATGGCTACTACATAACATAAAACCAAACTCTTGCGAAATAGAAATGTTCCATACCTCTTAAAATACTGATCTCTTCAGGTGTAATATACAACTATTTAATGCCAGGCTGTTTTATGTTATTAGAACATACAACCTGTATTATTGGCTCTTTCCGACAGGAAATAGACACAACATTGCCGTCCTCTGTGGAGAAAATAAATATCACCCACCATCAGTTAAATGTGACATGATTAATATGGATTTTGGATGTATCATAAAAGACGTAGAAGAACGCTCTCTTTTCAGAACAAACAAATATGTAAACAGTAATACAATCGTCCTGCCTCTCACTCTCACAATATACAAATCTTAAAAAATTTTAAACTATACTTGTAAATTCGCCACAGCAACATATGTGTTTTACACTTAATTCAAAAACCCAGACGAATACCATCGTAGCCACGACAATACTCCTGATAAGCATAACGCTAGCCATATCAGTTTTCATTGAAGTTATGGAGTTTTTACTAAAAGATTTTTTGAGAAGTTAATAACGAAGGTGAATTAAACTAGCATTAGCAATACACCCTTTAGTAATATTGACCCTGATTTCTACTGCAACTTCAAAGGCCTGGCATGCACTCCAGAAAATAATGGGAGAACAGCAGCCAAAGGGACAGAATAAATTAATGATGTCCCGAACTTTTCTCCTATAAGAGTTTCTTATAGCTTAGGATCCACATGTAATGATGAGAAATGAGTCACAGTTATTGAAGCTAGTACGAGGAAGGCTGTATCAAAACGTTTGCAAGGATAATTTAATGACCTTATAACGACAGCATTAACTTATCTCGTTGTGACGCCCACTTGAGCAGCCAAAAAAACTCAAAAGATCGCGGGAAAATGGGAGTTGTAAAAAGCATACACCCTAAAAAATTTTTTTTTAAAGCAACCAAGCCATTCGTGCAAAATTTTCCACACTCAAGACTGTGTTCCTTTTTCCGGCTTTAATCGAAATGAGCAAAGCATAAATGGTCACGCTCGGTTCTTTTGTACATCTTGCAAAGAAAGTGATGAGAAACAGTATTAAAGCTCAAGCATAGCATATTTTTCGCATTATTCTCGATCTTTGAAAACTATCGCTTTTATGACAACTACTTAAAAACAATAGGCTGAAAAAATGGCACTGATCCACAAGTGTCACCTTTACTATACAAATTGTAGTTTTCCTCAGCCTAGCGCTGTTGGCAAATTGGTTCGTCAAAAGAATGACAAAGCTACGGACGCACATTATGCCCAACCAGTGCAAAAAAGTTCACACAGCAAAAACAAGACGCACCAACACAAGAAAACCAAGGAAGGAAAAGTACCAGGGTGAAGAGCTCCTGTGGACGCTCAACTGTGGTTTGGCCCGTTTTTATCGTGAATAACAAAAACTGTCAGAGAAAAGTTTCAGAAACAAGATACACTTGGTAGTGAATAAAATATTGTGGAAGAAAAAGTTCTTCCATTGAACTATCTAGGAGGGCTAGTTAAAATATTACATTAGACAAGGCAATGCAGAAGAGGCTGAACTATAAATTTTTGCATCGTAAGGTAAACACACTATATGAGCATCTAAGGAATGATGACTGCGAACTGCTTTGTCGACAAGAAACAAAAAAAACAAAAACAAAAATAAACAAAAAAAAAACAAAATCATCATGCAAAAAATCACAGAATGGACAAACAAAAAATTATACAAACACAAAACAAACACTATCAAAATACAAAAATCGTCAAACACTAAACACACACAAAAAAAAAAAAAAAAAAAGAAGACGCAAAAAAGAACACGAAAAGAACAAACACAAAATCTAGTAAAACACAAAAAAAAATACGCAGAACACTTCTAACACAAAAAAAAAATACTTACACTAATGTATGACGAAACACTATTGTAACTTATAGACGACATATACGCACATACACATTACACGTTAATCACACTACAATGATAATATACGTACAATAATGTATGCAACCTATCAACCCATCACTAAGACCTTTTTTTTATAAAAACTCGTACGCCACTTTTAAATCCCCCGATTTCCACACTAACTCTAAACTTAATCGTTTTTAGTTCACATGGCATCGTATCAATGGACCCATGGACCTAGTTACTAGTTCTAAGCGCTGGATATTTCTTGGAAAGATACGAGAAAACTATCGCAAAGAAAATACAATTAGTTGGGACAACTTTCCCAACTAGAGGGAGTTACTCATTATCACTCGTCACATACCAACCCATACGCAACCAGCCTACACACATACAAGCAGAAAACAAACTATTGTACAAAAGCTGGAAGCGAGACAAATCTTATTTAAAGCAGCTCTCTGCATCTGTGGTGTGAGAAAAATACATGCATTGGACAGCACTTACAAACGATATTTAAATAGTTTTATTGAAGATATGGTAGTCCAGCAATAACCACCTCTCTTTTCTGGGGCCATCCAGTCCGAATAACATCATCACTGCCTTTTCACTCCATTAACCTAATACTATTAAAATCTGCTGTAAGAATATTATTAAAAAAATTGTATTGACAATAGCAGTAAGGCCCGTTTTCCATAGCTCACTAAATCTATTGCTGAAATGTTTAAAATTTGAAAAAATAAATATATATGTATAATTATAGAATTATAAATAAAATTATGTAAAATAAGAATAATATTTCAAAACACTGCACTTCAGGAGTATGTCACTTACTGTATTACTAAAAATAAAATAGTTTTTAGCTATCAACTCACATTGTATAACGTAATACAAATATTTAAAGACAATCTTTTATCCGAATGTAACCATAGCTAAATTCATATTGGAAAAATCCTATATATCTGTAAAATGCAAGCTAATTTTACCAGGCAAAGACTCACTCAGCGAATAAAAACTTAGGGGGACGTCATGTCTAGTGAAGTCCCCCCACACACTCGATCAGCGGCCGCACCCATGAATCGATACTAACGCACGCTCGATCCGTCGCGTACTTACCAGCAACTTCCACTCCCTTATTCCATCCTCACCAAATTTAAAATCTGGCCTAGGCCAGCAGCTGCTCCTCTCTTCCATGAATGTGTTAATTAAATTTACCTCCACTCCTTGACTAACCACAGGTCCCACTCCTAATTATCCAATCAATGTAGGATTTAAACAGAGTTGTGGCCTGGGAGTTCGTCCTTTTTCCTGGAGAAGCCACCAAACAACAAGCAAGTAGCTGATATTAACTAAAGCAAGATATATTATCAAACATCCGTCTGGTTCTTTAAATTATCGTTATAATATTTGTGAATTAAGAAAGCAATTTCTGCTAACTATTCAATTGAGCTTGTCGCTTCTTATAACATGTTACCGGCTTACCACGCAATCTATTTCACTGGCCAACCCAGGAGAGCTATTATCAGCCTCTGATCATCCATTGCTCATAAAGGTACTGGTAAAATACTTTTAATACCTCAACCTCGTTGAAAACACTGCTAAATACAAGCGCATTTGCTGCTTGCGCGCTGCACGATGCATTCAAATTTACGCGTGCTAAAGTTACGTTAAAGGGCTACAACGTAACAGCTCAGAGTGTTCGCTTCCATACTGAAGAGAAACGTCTTGGCCGATTTCAATAAGATTTCATGTATAAATTTAGTGTTAGCAAACTAGATTTTTGACTGAGAAATGCAGATCAAGCCAAAAAAGCTCATTTGTATAGATCAAGAGCCCGATAACAAACGTAACTACTTTCAGACGAAATATATGTAAGCACTAGCCAAAAGAAACCTTGTAAAAATGTCTAAGACAAGTTTTGTCCGTCTGCTGGAAAAATTTTAACTAGAAAAAGGATCCACATAATAAATAAGTGTCATTTTAAGATAAACAAAATGAGCCCTAGTACAGCCCAATAGGCCTAGTCGTTTTCCTGCATACTGCCCAAAAGTGACTATTTCGCTTTGTTTTTCAGTAGTTCATAACTAGCATTATAACTTATATTTAATCTTCAAGTTAACAGAATATGGGTTTTGAGATTCTTAACAACAGTACAAAATTTGGAGACGATTGAATTCAAACTTTTTGCAAACCGTCAAATAAACTAAAAAAAGGTCTTTTTAAAAAATCCCTTTAAAAAAATTGTTATATCACGTAGAGCTATTTTTTAAAATGCCTCCTCCTTATATGATGTCAATATAATACCGCTAAAATTTTTATATTCCTAACTTTTTTCTAAAAATCCTAAAAATGTATCGAGAAATATTGTTTTTCTGAAGAATACCAGAGGCAGTGTAGGCTTGGGCAAGCCACCGAGTTAGGCCACACCCTCTTCCTTGCAGTGGCGTGCCATGCCATGCACAAATTTTGTTTATGATGTGGAATTAAAAAATACAAGCAACCTTACATTTTTATTTTTTTACCATCAAAAAGAACACTTGGGTCAAATAGAAAACTAGGTGAATGTCGGAATTATCGTTAACTCTTTTCAGTTCTCATGCTTTTAATTTTACAAGGAATGAATAGAATACATAACATAATGATGTTCACTATTCCATATAAAAACTATTTGTCTCAAAGTTAGGATCCCAGAGAACTATAAAAAATACAGTCAAAAATTAATTAATAAATAAAACTATTTCAGTCACTACAATCAAATGTATATACTCTCACAAGTTGCTTGGCTTTTACGTATTTTCTTCTGTGCTTTGAGCGATTTTTCTGTTTTTTTTCTTTTTTCTTCTTTGGCTATATCATTATACCACTAAGTCACAATACTTTATAAAACATTATGACCCACGGAAGTCCATGCCATTCAGAATTTTTCTAGGTACACGAGAAGAATGGTCTTGTCTGAATAAGATTGTTGTTTCATTTATTTATTTATTTACCAAATTGTGAAAACATGGCAAATATTTTTATAACGTTATACTTGTATCTCAGCTTCTGTTACTCGTCAATAAATTTCATGTTCAATTTTTTTGAACGTATCTTTCAAAAATCATAGATCTTTTTTGGCATGTAAGATGTTTATTTGTATAGCTCATAAGCATTATTTTGTTTTCTTTAAATAAATTTTTAAAGTGAATGTAAGAAGTGTTACTACAAACGAGATAGGTTAGGTGGTAGGTGGTTATTGTAGCTAGGTGGCCAACCAGTTGCAGTGCATGCAGGTAAAAATTGGTGATCGTCAAATTGCTTGGGGAGCAACAAAACCTTAGATACGAGCAAGACATGATACAAACAGTTGGCATTTTTTTAAAAATTGTTAAATACATCAATGATGCCGATGTTGAATTTGGATTTTTTCTTCTGTATTCTTCGGGGGCTTCTGTAGGGGAATTTCAAAGTTTTCTCTCCTGAAAAATAATATTAAATTAAATTTCTTTTTGGTCTATGGGAAATGGACTAGTATGAGTGCATTAATTTTACTTTATTGCATTGTACACATGACCACCCTGGCAATAACACTCTTTTTGCCTTTAAAAATATTTTTTATAATTTATACTATTTCTTCTCAATATTTCATTAAAATCAATAGAAGTATTTATTTTAGTGCCACGTCATATGAAAAAATGTTAGTTTTTCTACGAGTTTGAAAAGTCTCTGTTTGCGAACCGAGAGGTTTGCGGCCCGAGCCGAAGGCGAGGGACGTAACGAGGTTCGTAAAGGAGACTTTTCGAACGAGTTCCGGAAAACTGCTTTTTTGCCCAAGGAAGTACCAGCCTCCCAAAATCACCCGAGGGCGGAAAAAATTCTTACCTTTTCGAAATTATCCTGTGGTAATGGTTGATATATGAATTTTGCCAAATTGAATTTTATTACAAAATTTTTTTATTAAATGATAGGTAAATTTTAAATTCATTAAAATAAATTTGAATCTTTCAGACAGTAGACAACATTTTTAAAAATTTATTTAGTAACCGTTTCAACAGTCCTTGTTTTAGGTTTACTGGTAGCAGGTCGTATTAATAAGGGACTTTTTTTTCTTGCCCTTTGCTTTTTTGTTCTGGGGTTTTTTCTTGAACATGTTCTTTGTTATCACTGTCTTGCTTTATTATTATTTTTAATTTAATATTTTGTAATAATAGGACTGTCAATATTTAAATAAATTTGAAGAATCAAAAAAAAGTACTTAACTGGCATTTCAGGACTTACATAACCTTCGTTGCGAGAAATAAGTTTGTGGAGAAGGCGACGGAAATTTTTGATCGAAAAACAGATGTTAACATCACATTGCGGCTGTAAGTATGATTAACATACGATAGCGTCATTTTTTATAAACATTTAAATTTGTCCCTGAAGCCAAATGGCAAGGTCTTACACTTAAGTTGTACTTAAAAAGATCATACACATTATAATTTTTTTTTTAAATCAGTCTAACTAAATACTTACTATACACTAACTAACTATATTAAGTTATACTTAAAAAAAATAGTAATGATAATAGAAAAGTCTTCCTTATTTTTTCAAGTCTTTTTGTTCTTTTACAAAAACGACTCTCATTAACAGCATAGACAATTTTTAAATGAAGAATTGGTTTTTTTATTTAAGGAATTTATGGTAAATAGTCCTTCTCAGTTCTTACCACAGTTGTACATCAATTTTTATTGTAGTTTCAGAACAAAGACAGTTTTTAGGTAAAGAATAGTATTTTTTATTTAAAAATTAATGGCAAACCATTCTTTGAAATTTTTGTCATATCTGTACATGAAGTTTTACCGTAGTTTATGGTCATTTTTCTGATAAATAATATTGTTTTTTTTTTACTGTGCATGTAGCAGCGAAACAATTTTTTTTTAAAGTTCATATGTATATATAGCGTCACGTGGGCTGGTGGCAAAACACAGTCCAGTCATCTGCTGGAGCTGCCTAACCTTCCAAATTGAGCCGATCAGATTTTATAAAATCAGTTATGAAAAAAAAAAATTAAATTACGAATACTACAGAGCAATTTGATTGGACATGCATTCATCTCAATTTAGATATAGGTAAAAGACTAAGAGCTTATGCCCAGGAAGGCTAATTTTTTTAACAAGCCATAGATATCACCATTCCTTTCAACTATAGCAAACGTGTCTTAGGCTGCAGTCACATGGAGCGCAATAGAGCGGGCAGGACAGAATTGTCCCCATAAGTGACTGTGTTAAGTCTATTGCGCCGTGCAACAGGGCTATCCTGCAGCGCAATAGACTTAACGCAGTCGCTGATGGGGAGAATTCTATCCTGCATGCTTCATTGCGCTCCATGTGACTGCAGCCTTACTATAATATGTTCTCAAAACTGGAGTTGCGGTAATTTTGAGATTATCCAAGGGGAAAGAGGAGAATTAATATTTTTGGCGTCAGAAGTTGGAGATGATAAGCGTCGCTTCCCAAAATTTCTGACGTAAAAAAGTGAACTTTTCCCTTCCTTGATAATCTTAAAACTGTGGCTGGTTACAACTTTCTGCATATAGAAATTTTTTGGAACCGATATAACTCGTCACTATTCATCGACATCGCAAAAATACTTTGGATCTCCACAAATCATACGTTTTCTCAATATCAGCGAGATTAGTGGCTGGTTCAAAAAAATTTCTCTTCTGAGCGTCAGCTCCTAGTATTTACACCTATATATAGGACAACATGAGATGCAGAACTGATAAATGCACGGCTGAAAGCTAAATCCAGAGGGCACCAGGGCCCACTAGTCTGGACTTGTGATTGTATTATGGGCAAGATTAATTAAGGTTAATTTAAATACTATTTATCAAATAAATGATTTTTAAATATATTTACTTAACATTAAAGTAAAAAAAAAGACACTAATTTTTAATGTGTTAACCAAAAAAAGTAATTTATAAAAATAACTACCAGTAAAAAATTATCATTAAAAAAATTAATATCAATAAGTAAACAAAGCGTGACTGAACTACCTAGTTCGTGAGAGATTTCACAGTTTTACCAGCAACCACAGTAAACATTTCACATAACGACAAAATATTACATGATTACGTTAGTGTTACGGAAAAAATGTCTGTGGTTTTTTTTTGTAGTTTAATGAATGTCCTTATTTTTGTATGAATTGAATAATATTCTTACGTTGATGCTTACGATAAATGTCTTTCAAGGGACGAAAAAAAGAATCTTCGTTTTCTCTTTTGCTTTTTCGCATTGCTCATAGTATATTACTTTCAAATCATGTTAAATCGTTGACACAAACGTGTTATCTGCTTCGAAACTTGGTGGTTTTCATGACATAACCTTACACTTTCTTAAATATTAGAAAATAATTCATGAATTAAAGTAGTACAGCTTCACAATCAAATAGTTATATCAGTAGTTTCAATTCAAAAGGAAAACTACTAATACAAAGATATCTCAAAATTAATCGACTGATGCGAGTCAGTCGTCTGATTTACTAATACATGCAGAAAAAAGTTACAGTTATATTAATGTAAAAACAAGGGTTAACTAAAAATCAACTATTTATGGATAAAACCACAATGAAAATAAGTAAAGGTATACTTGATTCCCCGTGTATCTTTTTTTTAATTTTATTTTCTTTATCATGGTATTTTCGCTTACAAAAAACGAACGAATTCAAACTATCATCACCAAGATGATGAACTGTTTTATTAGGATTTGTTATTTCTTATGACTTATTTTCTTTAAACCAATAGTTGCTGCAATAATTTTTAAAAAAATTACACGGACTCTTACTTTATTTAATTTGCAGTAAAATTAATAAAAATGTAACTTCCACAGACATAAATTGTCTCTATGTTTATTCATACGTTTTAATATCACATGCATGTATTAAACCAGAACCAACTTTGTCTCAATAAAAGGTTCTCACAACATTGGAAAACTTGCTTCACAATAACACTAACTTTTCGCTTAATAAATTCTGCAATGTCATAGTTTGTTTGAAGAAAATGATTTTTTGAAGTTAAACTTCTATAGGCACACTCTGCCTTACAGAGTAAATTAACAATTTTAGATTAATGACCTGAAAAAAAGTGTTACGGAAGTGGGTTTTGCTAGATTCTCCCCTTTCGCCCTACCCTTCTTGACCTACTTCTAGTCCCCTTACACCACCCAAAATCATCGCACTACACAACAACGTCATCCCACAACACCACACAACATTATAATACCACTGTTTTTCAATTTTACTTATTTTTGGAACAAACTTCTTCTTTAAACCAATTTAAAAATAAAAAAACTAAACAGTTTCCAACATGACGTGAACCCCTGACCTCTTGCGTACTGGCTGAAACCCTTATCCATTCTGCTATGAGCGGTCCCGGTATATGAAACGTGATAATTTGATCTTATTGTACAGCTCATTGCATACTTTTAATACAAATTTTTATTTACTGTGTATTTGTGTATTTGGTTTGATTATAAATTAAATGAATGAATATCAAATTTAATAGAATATATTTTTTGCGTACATGTTTCAAAAATTTTGAAATGAGTGTGTACTAGCAGAACAGCTTTCATATTATGTAATAATATACATTTTTATACTTATCATTAATTTGTTACTTTTAAAATGAATGAATAATTGGTTGTATAATTGTTTTACTTTTTTTTTTAATTTCAAAGTTAAAAAAAATTCTTTGTACTATATTAATACAATGACAAATTTTTATTCCGTTTTCTTCTTTCACAATTCTTCCTTTTTAATTAAGGTGATTTTTTTGACTTAAGGGCGTTTATCACATAGTTAATAAGGGTAAAAATGCAGCTCAAAATTTAAAGAGGTCAAAGGAGCGCAAATTTGTACAGCAACGGTGGAAATTATTTTTCTAAAATACATGTACATAAATACACGCTTTTACACCTACTTAACCCCTCTTTTTTTGTGTTATTGAAAAAAAAAGATACTTCATAGACTTTTTTTTTAATGAAACGGGTTTATCTATTAAAAATCTTTAATACAAACAAAAATTGAGAGGCTCATACAGATCTTGTAAATGCAATTTTAAACGATCTTTTCATAAGGTTACTCGTTGAATAGCAAATTTTTTTAATTAAACGTGTGAAAAAGAAAACAGTTAAGCGATCTGCTATTTTTCAAGGGTACATCTCATTTTCTTGGGAAGTTGTTTTAAAAATATCGGACGATTCGATGAAAGTGCACAGTCTTATCCTTTGCTTATACTGGCCAGCCTCCATATTGTTTATATTGTATTGTGCCATAATATATTTTTTGTATTGGTTTAGTGATTAAATATTAAAATATTTATTTAAACTACATCCAATTAACATAGTTACACTCATTCCAACAATGATTGCACCTCCTTTATACACAATATCGTTTTATAGGCGGTAAATTTATATTTATAATTACATTACCAGTTATACAGTTTCATAGAAGTATGATTTCTTACTTGGGGACCTAAGTACCTACCATCCACTGGTTTTAAGAGTTATAATAAAAACTCATCGAAAACTGCGATGGCTCAGTGGTAAGCGTGCTAGATAGGGATTAACGGATCTGATGCCAGGCACTAGGCAGGGATTGCCGGCCTTACCCGCAAGAGGTGGGCCCTTAAATATGGGGCTTCTTTGGGAATGCTAACATTGTAACTAGCATGGATCCGAATAACCAACTAAGAGTGGGTATCCTGAAAAACTTATTTTCGTTTAGCCATTCTCAGATGTATATAGATAAAATGCAATTAATTAACGTTTGAATTGAAGACTGCCAATTTAAAGACTTATGAATTTCAAAGACATTTGCCATAAAAAATTTCTATTTAAAAAAATAAGTATGTACAAAAAAAAAAAAAAATATTTGCTCTGAAAGAAAGAGATAAAGTATTAACATTGCGTTAACAATACTGTTGTGTTATATGATATAATACTAAACGAAATACGAGTATCAGTATACTGCCATGCTTATACCAACGTTTTTTTCTTACTTTAAAATGGTTTATGTGTTATTTTCTTACAGCTATTAATCAGTAATCTCATTAGTAAGGTAAAATAGTTTTTTCTATCTTACTAATATATAAAGCAAAAGTGCTAAAACCGTTGTAATCGCTAACCGCGAAAACTACTAAACCGATTTTGCTGAAATTCTGCACACTAATTCATGATACTTTCTAGATGGTTTTAGTATGGTTCTTATCTTAAAAAATTTAATAACAATAGCAATAAATGAGCTCAAAATTTTGCAAAAATACGCCAGCTTTTCACTTTAGTTCAGTAAAATCCAATAGGTGGCGTCGACATAAAATCGAAGCTACCTGCAACATAATTAAATAAGTGTGGTTATAAAAGGCTGGAGCGTCTCCATAGTGTTAAAATCGAGCTTCGGCAATTCAACGAGCTGTATAGAGAATGCTGATGATAGCCTTGCAGCTGGGTATCCCGGTTACGGACGACACTTTTTTCTAAGGGGGAAGGGACCTAGGTGTCCATTCACCGTGAATCTCGACGAGTGCGATCAATTAAAAAAAATTAATTCCAACCGACGCCGTCTCTGCCACAATACCAGGAGACATATCTAGCCAGAGCACAATCTGCTCCAACTCATCAGAGTTGTGTGGTAGTTCCACCATCCCACCTGGTGCAGTTAGAGAATTTGTGGGCTACAAATGTAAGCAAGGGAAAACAGCTCTGAGGGGCACGGGCAGCCACAACGGCTACCTTCTTGGTCGTCGCGTCCCCAACGCGCTTACCCACATGTTCCCGTCTAACGATGAGCGGTTGGTTATCCGGGGAACGACCCGAGACGAGATATTCTTTGGTCAGCGGCGTACCTCCCTCCATCACAGTCTCCGTACATCGAGACTCCCAGGGTAAGAATCAAGCAACCCGTAGCCAGCTCTTCATCATCAGGAATAATAATAAAGAATAGCCTGGAAGTTTCACCACTGGCGCTTTTTAGGGCCATTATAAGTATTTACGTTCCCTACTTAACCATCAATTTCATCGGTTCTTTTTAGGATCCACCTAAGTGTAAACTACCTTGCCAACAAATACATTTTTATTACCATTTCCGGAAGCGATTCGTCGACTAAAAGACTATATTAACTAAAGACGGGCACTATTAAACCAAGTCAGCCATTCACTAGCAGACGTCACCTGCGGAGTTGTTCTTCGCAAGGCTGGAAAACCCGGTGACCGACGACCCTATACTACCCTCTCGACTCTAAGCATTCAACCAGGAATCACTGATCCTCTCCAAGGTCTGCGTTGGGCAAACCTATAACAGCTATGAAGGAAAAAAAACTTGAGCCAACGGGACAGCCTCCACTGGACAAGTATCACTAACCAATCTCCCCATCTAAGATCACCAAAACAACTGAATCTGCAAATAAAAAAGGTGCTTTAGACACCAACGTCTTCGACGTTATACCGGGAGACGTTGGGAAAGAGCACTACAACTAGCCCCAAAGCTTCGGACTTTGTAATTTTTCTCCCAATCAGTCTGGGTCTTCAACAGCAAGCCAGAGAAGATCACCCTGAGGTATCCAGGCAGTCACAATTGCTGTTAACTGCAGTCAAGAAAGAGTTAACTTAAGAAGCTCATTGTTTTTCTTTAGGACCATCGAACGTCAAACTACCTTGCCAACAAATATATTAGAACTTAACAAAGTTAACAGAAAACAGCTTTTAGGGGTCACACAAATTTTGAGAATGCCAAAAGTCGCAAGAGGGTGAATTGAAAAAAAACTTTTAATATATCTAATAAATACAATTTTACTTAGGCGTCAAGAAACTGACGCAGAAAATTTATCGAGATTGAAACAGCAGCGTCAAAATCGATAACTAAAGAGTCCATCACGTGAGAGATCAGCTTTTCATTGTACCCTCATAGCAATCTCTAAAATCTTTAAAGATCCTACTTCAGATTTTTTTATGAGTAGAAAATGTATTTGTGTTTTTGTGGCAATAAAAATGTAGGGTTTAAGGTCCAGGACTTTGTTGCTCTGGTAATAAAGTTGTGAGATATGAGAAAAAAAATTTTTTTTTAATATAAATTTTTTTGGGGGTTTAAAATCTTAGCAGCTTTAAAAAATAGCCGTTTTCGTAAATTACACGGGAGAAACTGTAAATTAACGGCTTCTTATGGCCACCGATTATTTTATGGCATAAAGAACGCACGGTACTTTCCAGCATAGTTATTTTTTTGAATTTTTACACATTATTTGACTAAATAAACTATATGGTTTCCGAAAAAATATGTTTTCAATAAGAAGATTTTTGTTCTGAGATGTATCAGGAATATGTGTAAAATTTCTAACTTAAAATGTTTCACGTTACATGTCAACACACTACGGTGTTTTACTCTCAGGCTTCGCCTGAGACGGGGGGCTGCTAGTTAATTATAAAACAGTTATGAAAATACTTGGCATCCATTAGTTTTTATCAGCTATTATATCAACATAATATGCACACGAAACATTTCAGTTTGTAGATATTACAACAGTTGAAATATATTCTATTTTTGTTTTAATTATGATCACATTTACAAAATTTATAAATTGTTAAATACAAATATAATCGTTTAGTTTTTTNATATTTAGTAGTATAACATTATTTATTTTTATCACAAATCAATAAGCCATCAAAAAGTAAAATTGAATAAATAGTATCGTTTTCATCAGTTAATAAATATAGACAAAAATCATTTTTACCTCTTACTAGTCCTGACTCTTTAATGTATGTATAATACATATTATAAATATGAATAAAAATCTGTTCGCTCACCAAGACTTTTTTTTGGCTAAAATTTCAAGTACTTGTAATAAAAGTATTAAGAAACAAAACTAAGAATTATCACTCTTTAAGGTTCTTATTTCCTAGTATATAGGTCAATCATACATATAGATGTACAATGTACATCTCGTTTTTCAAATATCAGAGTGAAATGTAAATGCCTTTGCGTATACGTATACATACATAAACATATACATCTATCTACTTGTATCTATGCGACAATGCGACGTTCCCACATACGCGATACTTACTTGATCATCTTCTGAAATCAAACGAAGAGCACTTTTTTGATTACTTTTAATTTTAAAACTAAATAATAATAAATTCTTTAAAAAATGAATGTGTATCTTTACTGTCCAAGGTAGTTTTCAATAGTTTTTCAATCACTGATAGGTAAGTATGCGGTAAGCTATACTGTTTTAAATAATAGGGCTATGTAGTGTGTGCACCTTTGCTTAAATGTTAAAACAGTGAATTTTTGACGAGGATATTTTAATAACGACGTGGTAAGTCAGTCTCAAATTTTTTACACATATTTCTTGACGCTTACATTAGTTTTGCTGACAATTTCCTACCTTTTAAGATACTTTCGATTAATGGAACAACTACCTTAATAAGTCAGCAAGCAGCAAAAGCACTTTAGTGATTAGCTAAAAAATTTATTTAAAAAAAAATCTCCTTTAGTCAATCAAATTGGATTGATGCACATATTTAAAGAAAATTCTATCAAAACTGTAGATAATATTTTTTATTTTTTTTCTTGCGTCTGAAACTGCCTTTTAACAAAAAATGTTTTAACACTTTACTACAGAAAGAATAAAAAAAAATTTTTCATCATTATCGTAGGGTAACAAGCACTAGCAATGCGTAGCCTGCTAGTTTTTTTATTTTTTTTCAAATGATTCAATTAATTCTTAAGCTAGCAAGTGCCGATTATGACTAACCAAACTGTATTTCAAGCTTAAATAATAAGTGAATTAATCCTCAAGCAAGTAAATGATAGCGATAATTATCTTAACTGTTTTTAAGTTTTATATGCTGATAAAATCAACTCTTATGCAAGTAAGTGCCAGTAATAAGAAGCACAACCATTTCTTGTATCTTAACAAATTTAATTTTTAGGCTCATAAGCGATCCAGGTGAGTAGCCTAACTATTCTGTAATTTAGTGTGATAATTGCATTAATTTTTAGGCAAGTAAGGGCCAAAGATAAGTAGCCTAACTATTTGTTACTTATTAAATAACATTGATTTACTTAGAGTTTTCATCACATGGACAGTTTCCTAAGACAACAGTTGGTTCGTCAATAACCGTGGTTTGTTTGGACATTTGTACGTTTTGTTTAAAAATAAAACCTGAATACCTGAATGAAATGGTTGAATTGCTTTCCTATGGGCCAATTAATCCATAGATTATACTAAAAAATAGATGCATTACTAATCAATGCTACTTGACTGGATCAAGATACATTTTATTAAATACTAAACTACCCTAAAAAACATTTAGATTGCAACACTGCTTAAAAAAAATTGACTGATTTGTTAGTTAATAAATCAGCTGATTGCTGATGCCAAATCATCAGCTAATTTTTTTTTAAATTACTTCTATAGACCATGTTATTCAACATTAATTTTGTCGAAATGCATAAATTTCACTATGAAAATCTTGATCTTTCGCGGTCAGAATTTTGATCAACATGAAATTCCTTAAGCTGCAAAAAATTTCACAATAAAAACTCATACATACTGTAGTTGAAACTTAATTTTCTCGCTTCAACGGAATCTTTATTTTTTGACGTTAAAAAAATAGTATATTTCGCCACTAGTAAAGAAAGTATGACTTACTATTTTATAATGAATTTTACTGTTTTAAATCGTGTTTACTGCTGTTTAAAAAAGTGTTTTAACGTTATCCGCGTGGATATCGCTCCCTAAGCTTAACGTGGGGAAAAAACCAATTGGAGGACAGTAAAATACTTTTCTACAGGCAGTAAATGCGATTCTTAATAGAAAGAGTCGTATCTACGCCGCGCCGTACAGTAGATGTTGCTAACTACAACCAATATAAATTTACTTATATTCTAACACACCTCCTTTAATTTATATTACATTCAGCATTTCTCTAAATTTTTCAAACTTATTACGTCCTAATGGATTTGTTAGAATACCTGTTACATTTTCATTTAAATCAACTTTTACTATATCAATTAAATTTTTTTCACAATACTCATTTTCAAAACAATAATGTGTTTCAATGTATTTAAAATTTTTTGTGAAATGATCATATTTTGCAGTACTTATAGCACCACTGTTGTCTTCCTGAATTGTAATAGGTTCTTTTAACTCAATTTTGAAATCACTTAAAATGTTTTTGATCACTTTCAGTTTACTTACACTCTTAGATAACGCAACATACTTAGCTTCAGTTAATGATTTAGTAACACTGTTTTGTTTTCTTGATTTCCAAAAAATCACATTACCGTATTACCTTACAATGTAACCTGTTGTAGATTTCCTATCAACTTTATCACCGGCCCAATCAGCATCAACATAACAATTAATAAGATCACCTCTGTTATCCTATTCATAAGGTAACTCTAAATTATTTGTCATAAATACATATTTCAAATTTCTTAACGCATATTAAAAATGTATCTTTTCATTATTATTCTGCAATTTGTTCAAATAATTAACACAAAAAGTAGTATCAGGTCTTGTCCCTGAAATTATGTATAACATTTATTACAATATTTAGTAGTATAACATTATTTATTTTTATCACAAATCAATAAGCCATCAAAAAGTAAAATTGAATAAATAGTATCGTTTTCATCAGTTAATAAATATAGACAAAAATCATTTTTACCTCTTACTAGTCCTGACTCTTTAATGTATGTATCAAAACATTCATACCATTGGCTTGAACGTTCTCTTAAACCATACAAAGCTTTATTTTATTTTAAAACTTTCTCGGTATTTTCTTCATAAGCTCTAGGTTGTTTAACATACATCTGAGTTTTTACTTTACCATTCAAAAAAGCCGTTTCTATGTCCAGCTATTACATAATTAGTTCATTTTGACAACAGTATGCCAATAAAATTTTTAAAGTCTACATTTTAGCAACAGGTGAATATATATCTTCAACAATTTTATTCTGTTTAAATCCCCTAACAACTAACCTCACTTTATAAACATCATCATCTTTTTTTGTATAAACCCATTTCAAGTCTTAAACTTTCTTATTAATTGGTTTTTCAACTAACCCAGTCATGTTTCCCGTTGTATTAATATAATCAGTAAAACAATCATAATCCTTACTCTTTGATTTAATTACAAAAACTATAAATACCTTGCTATAATCAAAAATAAAAGTAAAAAAATATTTTTCTTTATTAACACCCATTGTACTTTGAAGCCCATTTAAACCAGTATGAATAACTCCAAATATTTCCTTTGCCATTTTTATATCATCCTCAAAAGGCAATCTATGCACTTTATTTTTAATACAAATTTCACATTTAAGATAGTCAGTCTTGAGTATTTATTATGTTGTCTTCAGTCAGTCATCAATATTTTCTGGTAATTCATCTAGTAGTTTTTTATCACACATTGTTTTTTTACATAATTAAAACTAACGTGGCCCATTTTTCTGTAAAGCTTTTTTTTCTCTGTCATTGATTTTTTAAACTAATTTGTTATATTTCATTTTTTTCTTATTACAGAACTATCTAAAAACATAATATCGTTTTTTTTTTATGCAACTGAAATTAGACCTCCAAAATTATTGTAAATTTCAGAAGTGTCATTTTTAAAAATAACTTTATTATTATTTGTAACTTTGCCATAACTTATCAAATTCCTATATATTTCTTTAACATATAAAACATTATCTAATTTGACTTCTGGATTTAAATCATTCAAAGTTACTAAAGTATTTTTTACTTTTGTTGCTTTCAAAAATCGACCATCTCCCACTTTCAAACTAACTGGTACTTTTAAATCCATACATTNTTTTTTTATTAACTCTTTAATTTTCATACAAGTTAGGTCTATAAATCTTTTACATCCATCTTTTATCCATGTTATAAATAACGAATAAACCTTAATTATAGCTATCTGTTTGGAGTAGTCGTTCAGGAATTATGTTTATACGATAACTGAGACTCCATGTTCCTGTTGTAAATATCGTTATTATTTTTTTTTATTACACTCATTTTTCTATCTCTTAAAAAGATTGAAAATTCTTAACATTTTTGGGAAATTTTGTTTATGAGTTCTTTTTATAGGATCATCAATGTAAAAGATCTTATCACATATCTCAATAACCACCAGTGATTTGTACATAAGTATGGTATAAATATGAGTCCTTGAGATGGTAATACATTAGTAAACATGTTCTTATTACTTGATGGAAATTTTATACACAGGATAACAAGTGAGAATGGTCTGTCCTATCAAATACGCCTTCATTATTTTTTTGTCTTTTTTGAATCATAGAAATAACATCTATGATATCACCATTAATAATGTTAATGTAAAACAATAACACTAATTTTCTTATCGTACTTACTGACATTTCAATTTGAAGAATTATCAAGTTTTGTTTTTATATTATATTGTGTTATTGTTTTTATGTTAAACTTTAATCACTTTTGTACTTCTGGATGCACACGTAATGATTTGATTTCAAAATTTATTAACTGTTGATTGATTATCTTCTCCAACAACGTAGGTTTCTTCTTGATATTCTTAAAGAATCATTTTCTGGTCATGATTAAGTGTGGTACATTAATATTCAAAGTCTAACTTCAAGTTTTTCTTTACATTTCTGTGAAAAATTTTCTTCCGGTTGACAGTCATTCAAATATTTGTCGCTAATTTTTTGTCCATTATAAATATCAAAATTATCAATAATTCTTTTCTTTTTAAAATTGTCATCTAAGCAAAATATAAAGTTTTTTAACATTTCTAGTGTATGCTTAAAATTTAAGGGGCCATTTATTCTATGTATGTACTCCCATAACTGTAAGAGTGCATGCAATACTTTAAAACTCATTGATCTTCCAAATACAGTAGTCTTTACCATCAAAAACTGGTACTTTTATATTGTCCGCCAGCTTGGCTTCTTCTTCTTTTTCAGATTTATCTATTTCTTTAAAAACAAACCTGTTTACTATTAATTTATCAGTGATCACTTTTTTTACACGATTTTCTCAAACTTTTTTTCGCTGGGTAAAAACATCCGAAGAAAACTATAAAAATTAAAATTAGAATTAAACAATACTGTAACCACAGACTCTGCTACCATCTTTATAAAATAAATATATGGCAAGGTAGCAAATACAATGAAGAGAACTGATTAACAAATATATAAGTTTATTTAACATAACGAATAAAGATTATTAACGTCTGTTACACTTACTCTAATGACACAGAGGGATACGACGCAAGCGTGCGTACCCAGTAATGGCTATAATCAGCTTGTCTAATACTTCCTTATTACATATACTCTTGCTCTGATCGTGTCTCGTACGAGTCGTATCCAGCGTTGGTCGAGATGGTCAAAAGTTTGCTGCCAACCACAACCTTCAGTCCCTTTAGAGTGCTTTTTAATTAGCACCACCGATGGCCCAGCTGTGAACTATCGCTGATGCATACATTTGTATACATGTATATACAGTTTACAGCGACAGTTCACAGCGACAGTTCACAGCTGGGCCGGTGGTGGTGCTTATAAAGAAGCGCTCTGAAGGTTGCGGTTGGCAGCAAACTTTTGACCATCGTGGCTAACGCTGAGTATATTTACGCCGTACAGTAGATGTCACTGACTACAACCAATATGAATTTAATTATATTCTAACAAGAATATTGCACGTTTTCCTCTAAAATAAGTGGAAGAAAATCGTACTGTTGGTGAAAGAATGAAATAAAATATATTTCTGTACCCTTTAAATTAACTTCCAATTCCCGAAAAAAATACATTCAACCTTAAAAATAACATTCTTGGCAGATGGAACTTGTCTTGATGGGCATCTGTGTCACTAGTATTTTTTTTTACCAGTGGGACTTCTCCTTTTTTTTTCAAGCCGATATCTTTCAATTTTTAAAATTATTTTCCAAACCTCTCCATTTTAATCTGTCTTATTCTACTGTAAATGTCTAAAAATGAGTAGTTTTGACGATCGTAAATGTCATTTTTTTTCGGGACTTGTAGTTTTTGGCACTGATGAGACTTTTTAAGCGCACAGAGATTATAATTTTTTCTATCGAAAGTTTTCAGGATTTGTAAATTGTCTCCTCTCTTATCCTACTGTAAAAGATCTAGAATGCATAGTTTTAATGATGCCAAAAAAAAATTTTATCCTTTGGGACTTGTATTAATGACACTGATGTAATGTTTATTTATTCACACATTAAAAAAACCAGCTTACAACGTGGTATAAGAAATAAGTTGAGTTTTTATCTGACACATTAGCTGATTTTTTTAAGCAATTACCAGTGCTTACTTGTTTTAAGAAAGTTTTTTGTATAAAATATACTAAAAAAAACAGTTTTATCTTTTTTCGCTTATACTGAATCGACCAAAGGAATGTGACTATTATTAAATGATACAAAAATACAGTTGCCTTCTAAATCAATAATGCTAGCTCTTCTAAGAACAAACTTGTGTAACAAATAATATTAAAAAATAGGTAAGTTGCTAATCACTAATTCGTGTTCATCTTAAGCTGTGATTTATTAACCAACCATAAAAAAAGGATTGCCAATCGCGGATGCCTCCTTGCCTTAAAGTCCACATTGTTAATTAGTCATGTTAAAAAATTTATTATTTTTTTATAAGCAAATAATTTTCAGCTACGTAAACGGGTAAGAGCTGGTGATAAGTATTCCAACTGCCATTTATTCTGACTAAATAAAATTATCATAGAAAGTTATTGCCGTTTGAATACATTTCTACTCCAAAATACTTTTAAATACCTATTGGTCAAAGAAAACATGTTCATTTATTTTTGTTATTTTATGAGCCGATTGAGAGTCTGCTGGTAATGATTGTGTATGACATTGTTAAAATAACATATTTTATGTTATTATATTTTTTTATGTCTCAGTACATAGTAACTTATTTTCACTGAATAATAGTATAATCATAAAAATCCTTAAAAACCAATTATACATTACTACATATAAGTTTATAGTTAAACATAATTGAGTAATTTACGTTAGTAACTTTTGTTGTATCAATTGTATTTATTTTTGTACTCACGATTTGGGGTGCTATATAAACGTGAGTCTCCTTGCCTCTTATGATTCAGAGTGCTTTATTTATGTGAGCTTCCTGGCCTCTCATAACTCGGGGTGCTTTATTGACGAATTCCCCTTGCCTCTCATGGTTCCAGATACTTAATTGATATAAGTCTCCTAGGTTTTCACATTTTGGAATTACTTATCAATGTACATTTGATTTTCTCTCCTCGACACGTTTGGTGCCTTGTAAAATTCATGATATTCACATATGTTCTGTTTGCTGTTAAACCTTACTTTATGTTTAGTTTACAAGTTATATTTATTGCGCTACATTTACATCAACATTCTCTCTCGAACAATAGTAACGCCTTTCTTATCTCTACTATCTCTTTGCGTGCAAAATCAAAATAAAAACTTTTACCTGATTTAAGCCTATGTTAATCTTTCCTTAATCGCTAGCTATTTTTACTGTATCATTACAATTCGCAGATCCAAAATGCTTGAGACATTTAAATTCAGCTGTTCTGTGCAACAGTCAGTCAGCTTACGGCCGCTGTTGAGAATGCTTCTCTCACAGTAAGCATATATGAGTAATTTTCTGTTAATAAATTTAAACATAGTTTTGAAGCAACGTGATGGCTTATTAACTCACTGATCCCGATTCCTTGTCGCAACAATCGCCATCTCAGCATTACTTCTCGGCGCAAATACTTTAGTTTTCAGATAACTGAGAAATTTTTTTTTTTTATTAACTCTTTAATTTTCATACAAGTTAGGTCTATAAATCTTTTACATCCATCTTTTATCCATGTTATAAATAACGAATAAACCTTAATTATAGCTATCTGTTTGGAGTAGTCGTTCAGGAATTATGTTTATACGATAACTGAGACTCCATGTTCCTGTTGTAAATATCGTTATTATTTTTTTTTATTACACTCATTTTTCTATCTCTTAAAAAGATTGAAAATTCTTAACATTTTTGGGAAATTTTGTTTATGAGTTCTTTTTATAGGATCATCAATGTAAAAGATCTTATCACATATCTCAATAACCACCAGTGATTTGTACATAAGTATGGTATAAATATGAGTCCTTGAGATGGTAATACATTAGTAAACATGTTCTTATTACTTGATGGAAATTTTATACACAGGATAACAAGTGAGAATGGTCTGTCCTATCAAATACGCCTTCATTATTTTTTTGTCTTTTTTGAATCATAGAAATAACATCTATGATATCACCATTAATAATGTTAATGTAAAACAATAACACTAATTTTCTTATCGTACTTACTGACATTTCAATTTGAAGAATTATCAAGTTTTGTTTTTATATTATATTGTGTTATTGTTTTTATGTTAAACTTTAATCACTTTTGTACTTCTGGATGCACACGTAATGATTTGATTTCAAAATTTATTAACTGTTGATTGATTATCTTCTCCAACAACGTAGGTTTCTTCTTGATATTCTTAAAGAATCATTTTCTGGTCATGATTAAGTGTGGTACATTAATATTCAAAGTCTAACTTCAAGTTTTTCTTTACATTTCTGTGAAAAATTTTCTTCCGGTTGACAGTCATTCAAATATTTGTCGCTAATTTTTTGTCCATTATAAATATCAAAATTATCAATAATTCTTTTCTTTTTAAAATTGTCATCTAAGCAAAATATAAAGTTTTTTAACATTTCTAGTGTATGCTTAAAATTTAAGGGGCCATTTATTCTATGTATGTACTCCCATAACTGTAAGAGTGCATGCAATACTTTAAAACTCATTGATCCTCTATGTAAGATTTAATGTAAATTTTTTGAACTGCACCTACGCTTTAGCTTAATATTAGAGTAAAGGATTGTCATAATGCAAATTTTAATAAATTTTTAGCAAAAAATGACCGTTATCATCAATACGATCGCCAACTTTTTTCCAGAAAAGGGCTTGATATTGAATTTATAATATTTACTCATCGAAATAATGTAAAGGTAAGTTTTCCTATTCATAATTTATTTGACTCGTTACATTTAAACCTATATTATCTCTTCAATTTGGTTAATTAAAAAATATTAAACACGAGTTAGAATTTTGTTCGTGATATTTCAGGTTTAAAGAATTCTCTGAATGCAAAAATTTCATTAATACTGGAAAATCATCTTGAAGTTTTCATCTTCCCTTAATTTGTTGACAGATTTTTACAACAAATTGACGAGAGTCGTTTCTAAATTTTGTATTCTTATTGGCTCCCTTAAATTATGAACTGTTTCCTAAAACAATTTTAGAACATAAAATATTTTCTCGTGATTTTCAACAAGATTATTAAAGGGGATCAATTTCAGCAATTACAGTGTTATCAATGTAGTTATCTTCTTAATATATTTTTTTAAAAAACAGATATTTCGTTCTAACATAGCCATCACTCTTATAAGTTAATGGTGTTACATTTTGAAATAAAATGTTGAGTTTCTGCAGTTTCATATACATGGCAAGTATAAAGGAATAATATACTTTATAAATTGGATCTTGGAGATAATTTACAATTTATTGTAAATGTTTTTTATTTGGCGTGTGTTTTATTTCAGACTCAAAGTAAAGTTAACATGAGCTGTATCTGCCACATATATCCAACATTGAATTTAAATAAGTGAGCCACCTAATGTAAGTATTTTTTTTTCTTTTTTTCTTAAGCCTAACTAACTTTGAATTTGGCAGATCTTCCACTTATTTTTCCTTTTTGGACTGAAAATGTAATTGAATACCAACTTAGTCATTTCAGTGAAAATTTTAATTACAAGTATCAGAACAAAAAAATATTATTTGTGTTAGAGGTATCCTAATGTCGACAGAAGGAGATAATGTGAAATCACAAATCGTGATTGTATCTCTGAATTATAGGCGATTTTCTTTAAGAATCGGTAAAAGTGTGTCAATGAGTTCAAAGAAAAAATTGCTATATATCCATAAAGCACTGATTTTTAGTTCACAACATAGTTCTTCTCCATCACATTTTTTCAAATCAATCTTATCCATTACATCAGCATTCTTATATTTAATGTATGCATGTGTGGCTGATTTACTGTGATATTCTGCTACGTTAGACTTAGTTACTTTTGGTTTTCCACTACACATTTTGCAAATAAAATAAGTTATATTTAGTACTGGTCTAATCAAATTGTAAAAAATGTCTTCACATTTAAAGTTGTACTAATAAATTTATTTTTTTAAATCATCGTTTATCAATCCGGAAGTAATAATGCTCTTGTCTTCCTCTATACCAATGCTAATGTTTTCCAAGTTACTTATTATGCTATGTGAATCATTAACCTTATAACTTTCTTTATATACGTTTGTAGTTTCTATGTTTACGGTATCTATTTAGAGTTCACAACGGTGAGTTTGACGAGCTCTAGGAGGCCGAGTGAAAGGGACAGGGTTAACACAATGACAAGGCCAAGGTTTAATCAGAATATAATATAATTGACTTTAACGATAAACAAACTGTAGAATTATTAAGATGGATCATTGTGTCGAGGCATGGCTCATAAGACGTAGCACGTGCTGTCGAGGTGAGGGCCAGTGCCGAACTGCCGTGTGCCACATTAGGTGGCTGCTTTGAAGGAGAGATTCCGTGAAGGAACAGAGGTGGCAGCAGCGCCTAATTTTGCTGCCGCAAAAATCTCGCGCGGGGCGAGCTGCTGCTTCCGCCGGTTTTGGCTCTTCGGCGCAGAGGCCTGCGGCGCTACAACCACTCTCCCTCCAGCGTTGTTCGCGGGAGGCGGACAGAGCGAAAAATGGACCCTTTTCTTCGTCTTCGTCGAAAGGGCGGGCTCTGGGGCCGTTGACGGGTCGGCAGATGGTGGTTGCCTAGTTGGAGGCACCTCCGGTGAGTCTGCCGGTGATGGTGACGAGGCCGTTGGAGAGGGTGGTGCCGTCTGCGTTGAAGGCGTTGAGGCGTCTTTGGCGTCCAGGTATGCCGGTTTCAGGGCGTCGGTTGAGACCGTGTGTGGTTTGCCGTTGACGTCGATGACGTATGTTCGTTCGTCGGTGCGACGAATGATCCGATGCGGCCCGGAGTAAGGCGGTTGGAGGGGTTTCCTGATGGAATCGACCCTCTTAAAGACGTGCGTGCATGTCCGTAGGTCCTTGAAAAAGAACGGAGTTCTGTCCGGAATGTGTCTGGACGCTGGGACGGCCTTGACACTCTGCGCGAAGCTGCGGAGCTTCTCTGCAAAGGAGGCGGGGCTGGTCCCAGGTTGGCTTGTCGTCGAGAAGAAATCTCCGGGTACTCTCAAGGCGGTTCCATAGAGCATCTCTGCTGAGGATGCTTGGAGGTCCTCCTTGAATGCCGTGCGAAGGCCGAGTAGGACCAACGGGAGCCGGTCTGGCCAAGGGCTATCGAGGTCGCACATAAGGGCCGCTTTGAGCGTGCGATGGGTTCGCTCTACCATTCCGTTGGATTGGGGGTGGTAAGGCGTGGTCCGGATCCTGGAAGCGCCGAGGAGTTTTGTGAGCTCCGAGAACAATGCGGACTCGAACTGTGCGCCTTGATCCGACGTGATCGTTAACGGAGTGCCGTAGTGACTGATCCAGCGGTCGACGAGTGCTTGGGCGATGGTGATAGCCTGCTGGTCAGGCAAAGGGACAGCCTCTACCCACCTGGAGAACCTATCGACGATGGTAAGGCAGTATTGGAAGCCTTTGCACAGGGGCAGCTTGACGATGTCGACGTGGATGTGGTCGAATCGACCCTCCGGTACATCGAAGTCCCCGAGGGCCGAACGGTTGTGTCGGTGCACCTTAGCTCGCTGGCAAGGCTCACAGGAGCGGGCCCAGTGGTTGACCTGTTTGCGCATGCCTGGCCAAACAAACTTGGAGGCGATGAGCCGCGTCGTTGACTTGACGCTGGCATAGGCCAGGTTGTGGAGACTTTCAAAGGCGGTGCGTCGCAAACTCAAAGGCAAGTAAGGCCTGACCACGCCTTTTGAAGTGTCCGCGAAGACGGTGGCACCTTCGATTGACAGTGGCTGTAGAACCAAACTGGCGTTGGCTGGGAGATGGTGCATCTCCTCGTCTCGAGCTTGGGCTGCGGCGATCACCTCCGGGCTGAGGATTGAAGGGAAGGAGACGGTAGCGACCCGCGAAAGAGCATCAGCTACGACGTTGTCCTCTCCCTTAAAGTCGGCGATCCTGGTGTTAAACTGGAGGATATAGTTCAGGTGACGAGCCTGTCTGGGCGAGGCCTTATCTGAACGCTGAGATGCTGCAAAAACGATAGGCTTGTGATCCGTGTATACGATGAAGTTTCTTCCTTCGATGATTCGCTGGAAGAAACGGATGGCGGCGTATATTGCGAGAAGCTCCTTATCGTAGGCCGCGTAGTTCTTCTCAGGAGAGGTCAGCTTCCGTGAGAAGAAGGCCAAGGGCCTCCAGACGCCATGGTCGTCCTGCTGCTTGAGAGCCGCGCCAATCGCGATGTCTGAGGCGTCCGTCCTCAAAGCGAGTGGAGCGTCAGCTTCTAAGAAGGTGGTCGTCGCGGCCTCGGAAACAGCAAGCTTGCTGCGCTCGAAGGCGGCGTCCGCTTCCGGGTTCCAGGGGATCTCAACGTTTTTCTTTTAAGGCGGTAAGCCTTGGAGTAGACAGTTGAGAGGAGCCACGATGTGAGCAGCTTTCGGGATGCACTTCCGATAATAATTTAGGAGCCCTAGGTAGCGATGAAGCTCTGTGGAGGTCTTCGGGCGTGGGAAGTCCAAGATGGCCTGAACTTTTGGTGGAGGAGGGCGAAAACTCTCAGCCGTGACGGAGTACCCCAGATAGGTCACCTGGTCCTTTCCCAAGGTGCACTTATCCGGGTTGATGCGCAGCTTGGCTTTGCGCAGGACTGCGAAGAGCTGCCGGAGGTCCTTGAGGTGCTGGGCGTGATCCGGTGATGCAAAGATGATGTCATCCAGGTAAGCTCGGGCGAAAGGCAGATCTCGCAGCAAGTGATCCATCGTGCGCTGGAGGGACCGAGCTGCGTTGCGTTGACCGAGTGAAGATCGAGTAAACTCGAAGAGTCCAAATGGCGTTGTGACGGCTGTCTTTGGAATGTCCTCCTCGGCGATGGGTATCTGATAAAATGCCTTTTTCAGATCGACGACCGAGAAGATGTTGCCCTTGGCTTCCTGCAAGAGGTCCTCTACGACCGGAAGGGGATAGCGATCAGGGATCGTGCAGGCGTTAAGGCGCCTGTAGTCCCCGGTGATGCGCCAGGAGCCGTCAGGCTTTGCAACCAAGTGCAGGGGGCTCGCCCATTGGCTGGACGAGGGACGGACGATGCCTTGGTCCAGGAGGCGTTTAAATTTGCCCTTGGCTGCAGCTAAACGCGGGCCATTGAGTCTCCGGAGGCGCTCAGAGACGGGTGGTCCGGTGGTGTTGATCGGGTGGTGTACCGGCAGATCAGGTAGCTCAGCTGCGGAGCCGTCCGTGAGAGTGATGTCAAGGAACTCCTGAAACAGACTAAGGAATTGCTGACCCACGTCTCCGGAAGGGACGTCGACTGCGTTGACGACGGCGACGCTGTGGACGGGAGCCATGGCGATGCGGCACTTAGACGTGAGCCCGGTCGAGCCGTCGATGAGCTGCCGTACCCGAAGGTCAACAAGAAGATGGAAGTGGAAGAGAAAGTCGGCTCCCAGAATGGCCGTCTGGACGTCCGCCACTGTGAAAGCCCACTTGAACGCCCTGCGTAGACGTAGGTTAAGCTCCATGTGCTGGACGCCTAGAGTGGAGATCGGCGATGAATTGGCAGCGGAGAGCGTGAGTGGCTGCCGCTGCAGCTTCCTGGAGACGGCGGCTTTGGGCAGCGGAGAGATGACCGAACCAGAGTCCACCAGGAAACGAATGTTGGTCTTCTTGTCGAAGACGTGTAGGCGATTTTCCGAGGGCAGGGTGTCCTTCCCCACTGCCTGGACTGGGGGAGGGCCCACTAGTTTCCCTGGGCCTGGGCGGCGAAAGAGCAGGGGGACCTGCAATTTTTGGCCTTGTCGCCATAGAGGCGATGGTACCAGCACCAACCGTCCTCGTGACTGGGGGTGTTGGATCGGCTGTGGTTCCGGCTCGTAGAACGGGTGCGTGAGCGTCCTCGTTGCTGGTTGGCCTTGAGCTGACCTTGAGCGAGTGCAGAAAGATGGGCCACTGATAGGCGAAGTGCCGATAGCTCCTGAGAGAGCGCAGCCAGGGCGGATGAGTCCGGGGTCTGCTGCTGCTGAAGGGGCGGCGGGACCTGTGAGTGCCCTGTCGGAGGTGGACGGTAGGCTGCGGCGGCAACTGTGGGGCCGGTGGAGTAGAGCTCGTCTGCTTAAGCTGCCTGTTCTTCGAGGTTAGAGGCTTTTAAAACCCGTAACAGTCTGCTGACGCTGTTGGGCAAAAGGTCCAGCCATTTGACGCGTAAGACATCGTCGGTGATGACTGTCCCCGCGAGGGTCCTCATGTGCCGGAGCAACTGCAAGGGCTTCCGGTCACCCAGCTCTACCTCGTTAAGAAGCTTATGGATCTGCCGGTCCGCGGAATCCGCGAGACGCGAAAGTATCGCGTTCTTTAGGTGTTCGTACTTCCCCTCTGCCGGAGGGTTGTACAGAACGTCCGACACCTCGGCGACGACGTCCGAGTTGAGGATGTTGATGACCAAATGGTACTTACTGTTGTCGGAGCGGACGCGGTTGACAGCAAAAGCGGCTTCCACCTTAGCAAACCACAGTTTTAGGTCCTGCTACCAAAAACTCGGCAGGCGGCAGGTTGTCACCTCGTTGACATTCGTGTGGTCATTGGTGTCTTCGGTGTTGCCATTTGCGCCACCATTGGCATTAGCACTGATGGGATTTTTAACGAACTCAGAGAGGGCCATAGGGATAGCGTCACAAAGCGTAGGCAAACGTGGGAAAAGAAAAACAAACTCTCCTGCTGCTTCACTTCACATACGCGTGTCCAGTTCTCTGAAGAGAGAGAGAGAAAAAAACTATGGAAGATATCACGCGCGGCCGGTCACCCGTCCTTGTCTCTCCACTGTTTATACACTGTCCTTTGTGTGCTTGACTGGTGTCAAGTGCGTGAGATAGAGAGAGATAAAGAGACGCACGAAAACTTTGCACGGGACGCAAAAAAAATGGCGGGCGCTGACACGAGGCAAGGCCGCGTGCGTTTCGTTAATGTTTATGCTTTACAGGTGAAGTGTGGAAGGTAAGGTGTTTTTTTCCTTAATTCCACGCACTGGCACAGCACTGCACTTATGTCCTGCTTAACTGCCCTCGCTGGCACCGTTGTCGCAAATTGCGAATTTGAACTTTTCGGGGTCACCACTTTAGAGTTTACAACGGTGAGCTTGACGAGCTCTAGGAGGCCGAGTGAAAGGGACAGGGTTAACACAATGACAAGGCCAAGGTTTAATCAGAATATAATATAATTGACTTTAACGATAAACAAACTGTAGAATTATTAAGATGGATCGTTGTGTCGAGGCGTGGCTCACAAGACGTAGCACGTGCTGTCGCGGTGAGGGCCAGTGCCGAACTGCCGTGTGCCACATTAGGTGGCTGCTTTGAAGGAGAGATTCCGTGAAGGAACAGAGGTGGCAGCAGCGCCTAATTTTGCTGCCGCAAAAATCTCGCGCGGGGCGAGCTGCTGCTTCCGCCGGTTTTGGCTCTTCAGCGCAGAGGCCTGCGGCGCTACATCTATATGAGACTCTAACAAATTTGTGATGTTTTCATTTCTTGCTGTTTTGTCTTTGTAATTGTTATATGTATTTGTTAATGTTTTTAAAGCATCTTTAATACTTGTTTCTAAAAACCTCAATATTTATCATCTGTAGTTTTTATGTTTCGTTTTCTCATTTCCAATAATGGTTCTTTATTTTTCAGTGCATGAGCCCTTATAATGTCTACTCAGTTCACCAAAGAATAGCCATCAAATTTGCAGTAGGATCTTCCATTTTTACATTTAGCTAGTCAGGAATAAAAGAGGAGTTTTTTTTTATTCCTTATTGTATTTTCTAGTAATACATTTTTTTTTCTTTTTTTTATGTTTGCATTTTCTTAATTCTTTTGGTTGTGTCCATTGTTTGATTTTGTTTTCATTTGACAAAATTTTTTGCTTAATTTTGAGTATGAATTTGAAATAAATTATTCTTATCTTTGGTCACACTTACGCAAAACATCGTTATTATATTATGATAGGATAATAAACGGTTATGTTGCAGCCTTGCCATGACACGAATTTTATGTATTGTAGATTGCAGCCTTCATTGGCGCTGCAAGAGACAATAACTGCAGTTAGGCACTTTTATGCAGCCAGCGCATTTTGCAGCCTTTAACAACAGCAGTATTACTTACTCTGATGTTAATGTTGCTGAATTGCAGAAGAGCAAAGTTAAAGTTCTTGTACATGCACTAGTAAACTTCGGATAAGGTGTCAAATTAATGTTACAGATCACGTCTTTGTTTATTTATGCAAGGAGATAAAAAAATACAATCGATATACAGTGCTGGATAAACATAAAAAGACATTACATGAACTTCATACTCTGCATGGAAATAACGCCTTTCATCAACGTCATCCCACTTTCTTATATGGAATAGATATTTATGTGAGCTGATAAATAATAATTACAAAGGTTCATTGTAAGGACCCTCACATTAAATGTTTTTTTTATTTTTATTTGATACATTGTCTCATTTTGTTCGCAATAATGTCTAGCATGTAAGAAAAGTTTTCAACAGAAATTTTCACTAGAAGTACTGTTTACACGCTTTCAAATGTTCTGTGAGCAAAAATGTCAACTTAATTATATTTAATACAGCTCTTAAACAACCAATAACAAAGAATTAGGTAAAAACCATGGTTTTACTTCTTATATCGTGGCTCACAAATGAGAAATTACGCCTATTGCTTGCAGAACATTTAAATTCGTAAACAAAAAGATCTTATTCGACCCATAATTAAATCAAAAGTAACTATCAAAATAAAAAATTGCAATTCATAACTAAACTTCTGTTAAAATTCGGGATTGGTTCAGTAGTTTTGGTGAACATACACAAACAAATGCTTTTTCTTCATATAATAGTACGACTATTATCGCAATTATAAAATAAAGCTTTATGAAAAATATTGAAAATATAGGGTGGCATGTATTTTTTAACTCAACATCATAAAAAAATTCAGGCATGGCATGGCACGGCACTACGAGAAACAGGGCGTGGCCTAACTTAGTGGCTTGCCCAAATCAGTGCTGTTGCCAGTACTTAGCGGAAAAACTATGTTTTTCGATACATTCTTAGGATACATACAGAAAAGTTAGGGATACAAAAATTTAACCAGTGTTAGATTAACATCTTATTAAGATAACACATTTGAAGAAGGCTCTAAGGGATACAACAACTTTTTGAGAGTGATTTTTCGGAAAGACCTTTTTTAGACTATTTGATGGTTTAAAAAAATTTTCATCCGATCAATTTTCTAGTAGCAGTGAAAAATCTTTTTTTGACATTTGTACAATTTTTTTTTTTTCTATTGCTTACATATATTTCGGTCTAAAAGTAGTGACGTTTGTCGTTGGGCTCTAGATCTATACAAATAATTTTTTTGGCTTATTCTGAATATTTCTGTCAAAAATCTAGTTTGCTTAGACTATATTTACGAATAAAATTAAAATTCAATTGGCCAAGACGTTTCTGATAAGTATGGCAACTAACACTATGTGCCAGTGCGGGTGTCAAGTGGCTGAAAATACTTTATCATTGCCCCCAAACCTCCATACCTAGAACATGATAAGTATATCTAAAACGTACTCAGCGGAGCTTGGTTCAGTGTGTGCGTGTGTTTGATGTGGAACATCTTACAGCGGGCAGTGAACAGCCGTGTGAGGGGAAGCATGCAACGAAAAGTGTAGTCAGCTCCTCCATTACTAGTTACCTCACCACTAGGGCCTCGCTCTGTCTCTCTATACATATACACGTGTTGGAAGTTGTATATCTATGTATACATATACGGTAACTGTAACTGTATTGTCGTGTATATATAGCTTTTCTTGTAAAGTGTACTAACTGTAAATCTAGCTATGCAGAAGTAAATATATACATATACTTCTATATAGCTAGGTATACGGGTATATTACAAGTAAATATCATAAATGTATTGTATATATAGCATATACATATGTACGTATGTACATTATATACAACGTATGTTAGTAAAATTTTTCAAACTTTACGGACTCCAAAAATCGAGCCTACATTCTTTAGATTGCTAGTCAGGGACCTTATCGATTGGTCTTCACATTATCACACTGATCCCATCTCTGTTCTTATGACTTATGGATACTAACCAAGAAACTCCTGACTAAAACGCTAATTTCAAATAAAATAGTTATAATTATTTCTAAGTGGCCTAATAACGTTAAAATCGTGTTTTAAGGCTCATTTTGCTAACATCTCGTAACGGTTTGACATATAGAAAAATAAAAATACCAGCGTGTAGGGTGAGGAATTTTTCTATCAACTAGTACTCCAAACTTTGTTTCGACAAGCGCAAAACTTTGAGAAAAAGAGTTAAGAAGGTATTTTTGCAGTATCTGTATTAAGAGTCAGTGAGATAGAAAGAGCCATTGATCGTCTGCTGTCATGCTCGCTCTCTCTTTTGAACTCTTACAGGTACGTCTATTTCATTGCGTGACCTTATATATTGCGATTGTAGAAAATTATAAATTTATATTAGAATTAGTGTTATTTTTTATCGTTGTTTTAAAACTTTCTTCTTTCTGAACAGAATAAATTTAAAATATAAATATTTAACCATAAAGCAAAGTTTTTCCAGGGTCTCTTAACTGCGTTTATTTAAACATCATCTTAACCTAATTTTAGAGAAGAGCCAAAAAATTCGCGCAACTATGCAGCTCGCACGGGTATAACAATTAGACAGACCGATAGACAAATTAATAGATATGAACGTATTGCTCCACACATGTATGTACCAATGTGTACGTATGTTGTATAGTTACTCTTTGTAGTGTATAATTGTTTTTTTTCAATCTTGTTATTTATATGTTAATAAACAAAAAAAAAAAAGAAATAAAATATGAAAAAATGAGATATTAAAAAAATAATAATGAAATGAAATAAAACATGAAGAAATAAAATATAACATTAAAAATTTAACAAGAAATAAAAGCAAAAAATTAAATAAATAAATAAAATACAAAGGGAATGAAAACAACAAACCAGAGGGGATAAATGGGTCATGGGACCCATGGTAAGAACGAAGTTCTTTAAACATGACATGAGTATAAAAACACAATTTCTCAGGTAACAAGGAGTTTGCTAGACCCGTAGGAAGAACGAAGCTCCATAAACGTTAGTACTGCATTTATGTTTTTCACTAAACAAAAACTTGAAAAACGAATGAAATAAAATAAAAATAAAAAAATTGTTTAGTACTCACGATGGTTAAACGTGAGTACTGTATTTGTGCATGACGTTTTCACAAAGTTCAACCATTATGAGTACTAAACTATTTTTTTTTTATTTTATTCGTTTTTTAAGTTTTTGTTTAGTGAAATACATAAATGCAGTACTAAAGTATATAGAGCTCCGTTCTTCCTACGAGTCTCGTGACCCCCTTGTTATCTGAGAAATTGTGTTTTTATACTCATGTCATGTTTAAAGAACTTCGTTCTTACCGTGGGTCCCATGACCCATTTATTCCCTCTGGTTTGTTGTTTTAATTCTCTTTATATTTTATTCATTTGTTTAATTTTTTGTTTTCATTTCTTGTTTTATTTTATTTCATTTAATTTCCTTTTTTCTAAA
>NW_019379567.1:300769-320154 GCF_000648655.2 Copidosoma floridanum
AAAATTATTATGGGAAAGTAAAATTAAAATTCGTTTGAAAATTAATTGCTTGGGAGTGTGAGAAGGAATGGTGGGCAAAGGTGTGCAGAAGGGTAACAGGGCACGGTTGGCAGATATACATATATAATGGGAGGAGGGGAAGTGTGTAGAGAACAGTAGGTGAGGGAGACGGGGTAAGAGGGAAAACTTGAGAGGAAGAGACTTCGGGTAAACCACTTCCGTTTTAAAAAATCTGTCAGTTTTAAAATTTCAGCCCCCCCGAGTACGTGACAAGAAGAACTTCGTTCCAAAAATAAAAACATTATTTAATTTTAGCTTTTTCCTAATCTATAATATAGATTGATAAAAACACATCTTTTCAAATAAACTTTCTGTAAAACATATAAACTTCTTTGATTAAACACTCAAGCGTTTTTAAGAGCATGGTGTGCTCTTGTTAGACAAATTAGAATTAGCCACATAAGCGCCATTGCTCGGTGGCTACCTCACGTCTCTTGGGACACAGAATAGCCCCGGAAACGATGGCACTTATCCGATGAAAACTAGTACTTTTATTATAGATAATCAAATGCCACTGAGTTTAACAACATATTTTTCAATGTTTTACATCTGTTGGGGGTCCTGAGACCCACACCTGTTTTTGTCTTTGGAGACAAATCAACTGTCAAAAAAGCTTTGTTTTGATAATAAACGTAAATTATTGGTAAACAATAAGGAACAATCTGAAGAAAATAAAACTTTTCTACCTTAACCATAATATCACTTCGAGTTTCTTGTTAATAAATCAAATTTACCAGAAAACCTGCGTGTGATTTTTTAAAAACTTTTACACTTTGATTTTTTTAATAAATTTTAAAAATAGTTAAATTTAAAGTTATGTCTTCACATCACTCAACACCTCTCTTTTTATGTACCAGAATGTTTGCTTTACCTTTAAGAAACCCGTAGAGCTTGTTACTTCTGTTTTATCTTGCTTCCTCTTAAAGATATGGCGTATTAATAATAAGAACGGTTCCATTGGTTACTATATTATTCATGTTTATTGATGAAAAAATCTCTTCATTTATTTTAACACATCTTATAAAACTTATTGTTAAATTAGATAGTTCTATAACAAAGAGCTCCTTGTTATATTCTTAATAAACATAAATCTGAAGTATTGAAATCGTTTAAATAATTAAAAAATATTAACAATAACATTAGTTTTTAACTTTATCAAAAATCTTTACATCGCTTTTCACATTTTCCTCAACGGTATACAAAATTCCAAAAATGAAGAGGTATTAAGTCTTTGACATCGTTTTGACACATAGTAAGGTTTAAAGTTAGCAATGTTTGAGGAATCGAAGTATCTTGTAAAATCGACGTGAAATAAAGTATTTTTGATTCTTCTAATTTTGTCTGAGAGGTTGTACAATACTTAGTATACTAAAAAATTTTTTCTTTTTAGTTTCATCAGAGAGTAAAATAACAAATGCGATAATAATTCTTGAAAATTCTTACAACACTCTGCAAAACAAATACTATCAGGAGGTTAACAGGTTTTTTTAGTGAAATCACACTTTGAGTCTATGCAATATTTTTTAATTATCTTCATAAAATCTGAAACAGATAAATACCATTAATCTTTAATACTACCAGTTAGAAAAAATAGTGTGTAACTTTTATTCAAGGATACATTTGACGAGTATCACAGTCTCTACTAATCCATGTATTATAGTCAAGTACTTTTATAATGTGCCCAGCTTGACATTTAGTTGTTACCATATTATCGTTGTCGTGCTCGGTTCGAGTATAGTGCTTACTATAAAATTCTTTTCTCGATATATGATTTGTGTCTATTGAAAATAAAATCTCTTTCAATGTAAGTGTGTGTAACAGTATTTTTTTAGGAGAACTTCCTTCAGTCAAAAATTTACAGCTATAATTACAGTTGTAAATAATAGCTGTAACTACAGCTGTAATTGCCTACAATTATAGCTAAAATCACCTACAAAGCAGCCATAAACGTCTCACCCGCCCCAGGAAGCCACTACCCCGGAGTGAGGGATACGAAAACGTGTCGTCTTCACTATTTCGCGTACCCTGCGCACACTGCAGCCACTGCACATAAACAGACAAAACGTACTCACTGGCTTTCTCTTGACCTTCATAGTCAAGGGACTCTTGGTCCTGGATGGTGGCTCCGGGTTGCTTCTCCTCACCAACTCACGCAGCCTCCCGGTCACACTCAGCCACCTGATCGCGCCCTGCAAGCCAAGATCCTGAAGCTTTTTTCCTAGTCATACGACCCTTGGAAGAAAATTCAGACAAATCGCGAGCCACACCACAAGCTTTCAATGCCGCTCCGAATCTCTCGTACTGTTGAACCACGATAAACCAACGTAACGGGAGATAGTGAAAAACCGAACTGCCCTTTCCAGCTATTTCACCTTGCTCGATACCTCGGAAAAGTCCCTACCAACAATCCTCGATCGATCGCCTACCGTAGACCAACGACTGATGATTGGCTATGTATGCACCAGCGCCCTCTTTTATTTATTTAATCATCCCTTCACCCTTATTATCGTGATAGTTTGACCGGAAAATTGTACCGGTGCCTCCACTGGTTTGGTTCTTACGTTTCAGACTGTTCCACTCTCTTAAGAGTGGAAGCGCTGTCACAAGCAATACACCCGACACTGACCAACACGCCACACTTCTCATGCCTGAGTCACGTCAGCGCCCCTCGCTGAGCGTGCACGCACGACTTACGGCCTGAGAGGCATTACCACAAGCACATACACATAAATCTTAGGGATTTACTACAGCCAAGCACCTGCATACGCGTGCTCGACGCTGCGACTCCGTTGCAACCTTTGTAACTACTTTGTACGTGTGGATAGCTATTATTGTTGGCAATTATAGCCGTAATTACAGCTATTTTTTATAACTATAATTATAGCTACAAATTTTCAACTGAGCCGTTTTATGAATTTTTTTGCCGATTTGTCCATTTATTCCATTAGATACAAATAGATTATCATTACAAGTGATTGTAATTCGAATATGTTAACTATAAACCATGATGCAAAATACCTTCGAAGTTGTTTAAATTCTGAGTCACTTCATCTACTTAATTCTGGTCCTACTCATCACACTTGTCATCTATATGATTTTTCTCACACTTGGATAGATCTTTTCTTTGTTCGTAATTATTCGTCTTATTATTGCCTATTCAAAAACGGATTCCCCTTTTATAGCTGGCCATGATCTGATTACGTTAGATGTTGAAATATCTGGTGCCCATTTATCGCAAAAGACCTTCCTCACACGCGATCTTCATAGGACCAATATTGAAAGACTGAAATCTAAAACCTCTGATTGCCATTGCATTGAGTGACTCTGATAAGTCCAGTGTGCATCAAATTGCTGAGATGTTTTCGAGCGCAGTTGTTTCTACATTTTATGATGTATCTCCGTTGCGATCAGTTACTGTTGAGTGATCAAATAAGCTTTGGGTAATATTGGAAGGAAGGAATCTTATTAAGCTTCGTAACACGGCGCATAAGCGTGCTCTTCATTCTAAATTGCCAGTTGATTATGATGATTATCGGCAGAAGCGACGAAATGTGAAAAATGCACTGGATTCTTCTAAAAACAAGTATTTATCTCAGAAATTTGCTACTGTATCTGATGCTAGGTCTACTTGGTCTCTTATCGGGAAGATTGGCTTTACCCGGTCGACTTTGCACCTCTTCTTGCTTTTTCGCCAAATGAACTGATTACCCATTATACATCGTCTTCTCAATTCGTTCCANCCTAGTCACTTTAGTTCTTTACGTGATGCATCAATATCACGGGATAGCGCAGTAATGAAAATATTTAAAATAACCAATTTTTTTCAGAAAATGTAAAAGTAAGTGTTACATTACAGAGCAGTAACATCATAGATTAAAAGTAACTGGCTAAAGCAGTAGCTTCTTATTGCTTAATTGCTCCAACTATCGCTATGTCTCTTTCATCTCTTATTAAAGCAGATAAAGTTTCAGTTGATTTTTTGACACTTACGTCTCGGAACTTTTCAAAATAACACATAACATTTATATTTTCGATGTCTTTTCAAGTAGGCATGGTGTAAACCTGCAACATTAGTAATCCATTATGATCAATGAAATATTAGCGTACAACTCGTTCATCCTTTTTAGCCAATGTGCTGAATGTATGTACAAGATGTATTATACATATATTACTATAACAGTCACTGCGCAAAGCATTCAGCTCAAGTTTCATAACGATGTCAATAATTATGTAGGATGACCTTCTGATCGACATAAAATCTGGGTAATAAGTTTATCATATATTTCATTGACAACATTTCATGTCCGTATTTTATCAGGTCTGTTATGAGTGGGTTTTACTATGCATGGTACTCACACGTGTCTATTAAGCATACTAATAAGATGACTGTTGATCATAGTCTGTTATGTATCACGGTTACAAAGACCCAAAAGCACATTATCGCAATCAGAACAAGCTTTATTTTATTTAAACTTTTAATACGAAATTGCACATTGCCGAGAGAAAGTTTTGTATACAATAATTGCTATTTACCATGAGAATGTAGTTGGAGGGGATAAGAAAATTGACCCAAGTGCTGTTTGTGGAGTAATGATGCGTTTTGAGAAGTTTAACGAATATATTGTTTACGTTTGAATGTTATCTTTGAATTATTCCCGTAGGTAAATAGCTACTCACTACGTGCACAGTTTTAAAGCAGCGCTGCCAAGGGAAGAACGAGAACTATTGGCCGTGCATAGCAGAAGGTAATATTCGCGATACGTGCTATTTATGTACAACGTTTGTTCTTCTTTTTAGAGTCAGAGCTTCTGTATCTTTGCAGGTTACACCAGCTACTAGTTCTTAAAGATACACAGTATAAGATATGTTTCATTGCATTTTAGTCAAAATATTTTTAAAAACATGCATGAGTAAAATGTGTACTTACTTACTACTCATGATTTTTTTTAAATTTTACTTCTTAAAAATATTGTAGATATTTAAAAATACAACCTTTTTATGTTAGAGATGATTAGCAGTCTGATACCAAAAGACGAACAGAATCATTTAGGTTCACATAATAGTACGGGTATTGGTGCAATCGCTTTTTCAGATTATGCACGTAGTGAATACAACAAAAATGACTTTCCAAGACGCTGAATGTGGCCACTTTCTAAGGGATACACTTGTCATACTTATAGTGAATGCGCAGTTGCGGCAATACTTACTTAAGTACAAGCTTAATTTTTAAGGTGAGCAAAATTTTACTGGACTGCGATTGGGTATGCAATTTAAAACAATTCCAAGATCCAGACATCTATTTGCAACTTCATCTATTTTTCACAACATAGAGCCCAAATCCCTTAAGAATTCTATGTTTTCTTTATAATTACTTAGTCTCCAAGTTATAGTCCCCACTTCGATCCCTCAACCAAGGTATACCTTTGGATAAATGTATGTCATGAAATAAGTTTTAATATTTCAAAGTTCCATCGAAAACAATAAATACATACCTTCCCATCAATAATAGCATAACGGTTGTGCCTTTCTTTGAACCCTAAAACGACAAAATTAATTAACGCTTTTTTATATTTTTCAAAAGATTACATGCCGAAGTCATCTGAAAAGGTAGTTTATCAGGAAAGATGGTTCATCTTAATTGTATATTGAACTGATTAAAAAATAAAGTACATGGTGTTCCATAACATCGGATTTTTTTGATATAATATAATTATTACTGCATTATTTAATCCTACTTTGTGTAAATTTTACTGCACTTCCACACTAGCATTGCAATGAATTTTATTGTACTTAAGTAATCAAAATTTGTATAACACTATATTATATTCATCTTTACGTTAACCCGTAGAGTTGCAATCGGGTCAGCGATCGTCTTTTATCGTACGAGGTACGTACGTATAATGCACCTCAAATAAATACGAGGTTCATTAAATATTGATTTATACAAGTTAAGACTTCATATTCAGATAAAATGCATGAATTACATGAAAAAGTTGTGTTTTACAAGAAAATCGAAAATTTAAGGTGACTCATCACAAAATTAAAAAACTTTAAGTATGTATCAAACTTGCAGGAATTACACTTTAGAACTAACAAAATCATTTCACAAAATTTCATTCTATGTGCCAGGCAATTTTCTTAAAATAAATCAGTCAAAAATTTTGTGTTCAACGTAGTCTCTTACAAGAGGCCATTCAATCTTGATAACATTTTATACGATATCTTTTAAATAATACTTTAAATTCGTTATATAATTAAGAACTAAAAAAAGAAATCATAAGCATTTTAATGATATGAAAAAAATGTAGGTTCACCATGCAATATTAAATAAAATTTGATCAATTAAGTAATTGTTTGTAAATAATACAGGTTACTTGAACTGTGGCAACTTTATCACCTGGTGTTTTTAGGTGTCATAATCTGATGTCACGTAAATAGGTTTTATAAGTGTGATGAGCCACCTGAAATTCAGAGTAATAACACTTGACTCATAATCAATAGTGATGTATGGAAATTTAAAACTTAAATATATAATATGCAATATTAACATCACTAAATTTTTACACTCACAGATCAACTAAACTGTGAGTGTAGAATATTTGGTTTGCTTTATAATCATTGAAAAGTACTACATTGTCAGCTGTATTTTTGAGAATTTTCATAAATGAACCGACGAATACATAAAACATGGCCAAAAAAACCTTTAAACCCTTCTTCCATACACGTTTCTTGTACAAATCGATATCAGATACCATAAGCACTAACCCTTCAGGTATAATAAAATTATTTGTTGAAAAAGAAGTTAAAGACTTCAAGTAAGTAAAATAACGTTAAAATACTACAGATTCATCAAGTAAATATTTTTTATTCGTGATTTGAAAAATCAAATTTTAGAATAAGAACTATATAATAGCACGGTCACTGCGGTGCGGAAAGAGGGAAACACACCGTAGCGCTCCTGCGCTACTTCATATTTATCACTTTTATTGATAATTATATATTAATTAGAGATTTACTAGATTCTAATATTTTGTAATCAATGGAACTATGAGCTTTTATGAAAATTATAGAAAACACTATTATGAGAAGAAAATTTGTAATCTGATAATAGATATCATTTCAGGGATAAAACTGGGTGAAATAAAGTGTAATGGTTTGACCTTTCCGAATAAACTACCTGGTTAACATAATTTCCTAATGATATGCTTCAAATATGATGGCATTGTATAAATATATATCAATTTTAATTACATTCGAAAAAAATCTTTGTATAATATGTGTCACCTCTACTCAAGTCCAGTTTTCTTTTTTGGTACATGGTATACAATTTGGGCTTATATTCTTTTAGCAAGGTACAAGGCTAAGTATCTAAAACATAAGACGTAGAAATATATTTAAACAAAGCTTTGTTTATACGTTTTTAATAAACAGCCAGTGTAACACGTTAGCCAAGGATTGTAATTACCGTGTGTGGTGATTATTTTTTTACCTTTAATACTTTTATTTACATTATACCATGCATAATTTAGTTAACGGGGATTGGTAAAGAATTGGGTATAGTCAGTAGGGTAGAGGTAGTGCCGTACAGTAAACGCAATTAGATAGCCTTTTGCTTTATTCAGAAGCACTTAGTAATTGAACACGGGGGCACCACTCTGTCACAGCTGCACTCAGTGCTGCTCAAGACGAGATACGACAACAAGACACACTTAAATATTAACTGTTTATTTATTTATGTTGATAACGGTCTTTGAGATTACACTTATGGCGCAGTACACCACAATGGCGACGATTCCTGTGTTGTAGCTTGCTGTTACCACGAATAAATACATCGTGGTATTATCCACCTGGTAACTAGCTATAGGGGACCTGGACTGACTCTATACGGCATTAAAAAAGGATAATTAGGGACGACTATTTTCACGCACGTGATAGACAGCACCAACTATATGTATATTCACACACCAGGATATTGCTCTGGTGGAGTGCTTGGTGATGCTCCATGCAATGCTACGAGCGTTGAGGGCACCGGGGAACCTGTGTGACCGTGTGAGGGCTAGCTCATATGTGTGTGTGTGGGTATAAGGTATTTTCACTTGTGACGCCATTCCAAGATGGCGCGATCACTGGGTTTTTTTTTAAATTTGCACCAAACGTGCAAAACCAGCTGCTAAATTTACAAGGACGTCCCAACTAATGACAACGCGTTTAAAAACTTCAGGTTTTAATAAGCTATCGAATAAACACTAAATTTTTTACATCTTCACTTAGTAAGCAATGCAAAAAAATGAATGAAATTATAGTGGGCATAAAGTTGATTAGAAAAACATTTTATTTTTTGTGCTTACCATGATCCAGTTATTACGAATTTAAAATATAGTCAATAGCGATTCCCGATGCATTAGATAAAATTTTTTGTTTGTTTGCCAAAAGTGTAGTTTTAATGAAAATCAGTACCGAAAAAAAATTACTGCAATCAGGCGGATTGTACCCGTCTACTATACATATATATATGGTTGCAAGCTTCCTCGCCTCCGCGATCATAACAAAGTCCCATAACCTCTGACGAGCTGTCAAAATGTTTCTTGTTTAATCTGTGTTTTATATACAAAATTAATATTAACGAACAAAATCTTGTAAAATATAGGTATCTTGAAAAAGTCAAACTAATTAATTACTGTGATCCCTACAGTCTAATACCATCTCAGTTGTCTGATAATTAAAATCAATTACCTGTTGTGACAATCATGGATATAGTCAATTATTTTGTTTTATCAAATAGTTTTTATACTGGTAATTAATTAAAATCGTACAAATGTCTTGATGCATTTAAATTTTGTGAAGCTGGTTTTGTTTTTAATGTGCACTTTTCTAAACAGGGGGAGAACTTTGTTGTTATTGCAGAGGTAAGTCATTGAATTTACTGTTACAGAATATGAAAGCATTATAAAAGTAAACAATCAATTCATCAGTTTTCCTGCTTATAGGTGAAGCATTCTCAAAGAATAAATGAGACGCCTTTGAAGCCATGGATCATACTAACCATTGATGGTTCAATCGCTAGTGCTCATTGTACTTGCAAGGCTGGTCTGGGAGAGGTCTGTAGTCATGCTGCAGCAATTTGTTTTTGGTTGTCCATAAACAACACTGGAAAAGACACATCTTGCACTGATGTACTTTCAGTGTGGACCAAACCCACAGGTACCAAAACTATTCTTCCAAAAAAAATTAAGGATATTGATTGGGGAAGACAACTAACGTCATACAATGGTTTGTATACAATAATTAAAATCTGTTTTATAAAGTTATTATGCATATTGTATTGTATTTTGTGAAACATTATGGTCTTTCTTTAGAGGCTCAATCAACATCGCTTCCACACCTCCAAAATGAAGAACTTGACACGTTTCTAAGTAAATTGGCTAAGGCTTGTCTCGAGGCAGTAATTCTATCAGTGATTCAACCGTATGCAGATGAGTGAGTGACAAAAAATTTCCTTGGCTTACCTCAACGTTTAGGCCTTCTGTATAATCCAAACAAGTACCAATCTTACTCTCTCAATCAGCTACGACGTGAACAAATACAAAACATAACACCTGACAAACAATGTGCAGTGAAACTAGCAACAATAAATCGAAGTGAAAGTTCATCTTGGTTTTAGTTCAGGGCTAGTCGGATTACAGCTTCGCAATTTAAGTCAGCCTGTTGTACGTCCATTGAAAAACCATCTATATCTATTATCAAATGTGTTACTTATCCACAGAAACTCTGCTTTACATCCAAGGTACACATTATGGATTGAACCATGAAAGTACTGCTCGTCAAGATTACATAAATAGTGTCAGCACCGAACACGTAAACCTTGCAGTCTCTGTGAGTGGATTGATTATTTGAATAAGGGAATCTGTGCTTGCAGCAACACCAGATGGTCTTGTTTCTTGTGAATGTTGTGGAAAGGGCTATCTAGAAATAAAGTGTCCCTATTCGATGCATCTTAATAGTATAAATATTGAATCATTTGTAAAATCCAATAAATCTTATCTCTACATGAATTGTGATGGAAGCTACTCTTGACAAGAAAATCATTTATACTATTATCAGATACAGTTGCAAATGTATATAACCAATACTAATTATTGTGATTTTGTTGTTTGGTCAAAAAAAGACATGTCAGTTGAAAGAATATGCAGAAACAATGGTTTTTTAAATCATAATATCACAAAAGCAAAATTATTTCATCAACACATAATTGTTCCAGAGCTTTTTGTGAGATGGTACTCTGAATTCAAGTACCTACACTCAATGTCATTTGTAAAATAAAGGGAACTGTAAATTAAATAAAGACGCCAATATTTTTTAGATAAGAATTTCGTTTTTATTTTTGTTTAATTATATATTAGTTTTACTATTATCACTACATTAAGAAAACTAGCCCCAGGCACCATTGCGTAAGGACACACAAACAAACAAAAGCACTAACGTAGTTGATTTGCACATGAGCACCAACATATGTGTATAAGGGTAAAAAATATTAACAAAAGGATTTGCTGTATGTGAAGGACGCTGTGTGGTTATTCTTATTTATTCAGACAAATTAAAGTTATTCTGAACATATCATGGATGGACAAAGGTTCAATAAGGCACAGCACACAGTAATTATTTCGTCATACACACTGACACCATTACAACTTGGACATAACATGCATATTAGAATCGTACCTATAATGTTAGAGTTATGGAGCCACACGTTAAAACAAGAATAGTACTATTTATAAACAGGAGGATGTTATACTTATTACCTGATAAAGAGCTAAACTTATTTTTTAAACAGCCAATAACGCGCTCTATGTGAATACGTAGATTTGCTGTCCTTCGTGTATCTTCCAAATCAATAGGACTGAGTTGACTTCTTCCTGAAAATTTAACCAATGGCAAATTATACTAATGTATATAAATATTTACGACGTTTTATCAGAACCTTTGACAAAAGCTGGAATATTAAGTTTTGCTCCATGCAAACGAGCCACGTCCTCGATCAGGAAGCCACGATCAGCCATAATAACATCACCTGGTCGAATGTAATCAAAGAATCCACAGTTCTCGGTTATATACTTATCACTGACTCTACCCCTGTAACTATCAGATACGTATACAACTTTTCCTTGAGGGGAAACAGCTAATAAAGTTTTTGCTGTTTTGTGGTGTTTATAGTTGGACCAACATTCAGCACTGGAACGCAGATTTTTTGGACATTCTATAAACACTTCGAAGCAGTCAATAATGACAGTTATTGAAGTCCCAAAACTTTTTTGGAAGCAAAATGGCATAGTCATATGCAACGTTTCTCTGTCGGGACAATGAATTAGAGAATTAAATGTGCAATACATAACATGCAAACATCGCCTGAAATAACGTCCAAGTGTATATAATGACACTTGAAACCTTAAACAAATTATATAAAAGTAAAACATGCCTACTTTGAATTGATAAACTAAAATAAGCAGCACCCGTAAGACAAATATTTCATTGGGAGGTTCAGTCTTAGTCACATAAGGATAAGGAAAAGCTGCTGGAATGTGGTCAGGGCATTGTTGCTTCTAACAAATAAGTAAGAAGCAATCGTATCATGTATGAGGAAAAGTGTAACAGAGTTACTTATTCCTGTGAAATATTTCGTTTTTCTGTTATCTCCCACAAATGATTCATATGTGAGGTCCAATGCAGCTATTCGCTGCTTGAGATTCGTATTTTCAGATAAAGTGATACTCAATTTATCGAACAGTACACTTAGCTCCTCCATTAAAACCTCAGTTTGAGAGGCTGTTCCGTTCTCAATGGTAGCTTGTTGCAATTTAGTCGATGGTGAGTGCAATTTAGCAAATTGAAGTGATGCATCTAAGGGCGTGCTTAGATGTTGATTCAAATTTTGTACTTTATCACAAACTTTTCCTTTTTTACTCCAAAAAAAAAAATAATTCCACATCAGATAGTATGTCTGGAAAACACTGTTGTGTTGGTCTTTAATATTCTTTAGAATTACTTTTTTCACATATCGTTCATACCGCTCCAATAATGATTTTCGTTTCACAGCAAATCCAAAGCTGTAACCCAAACTTTAGGAGGGAATCCAATCTGGATGTTTAGAACACTGTAGATCAGCTGGATGGCCTGTATGAATATAATGGTATCATCAAATACAAGATGCATGATATTAAAAAAATTAAAGAGGACACATCTGTTTTTCTTTAGAATAAAATATATTCTTTGAAATTGTAGTACCTGAAATGAATTGTTTATCACAAACACGTGAATTTTTCAATTGATTTGTAGTATAAGTGCCTTGACTGATAGCTCTAATCCATCCTTTTTGTCTTTTCATAGATAAAGATATGATTTCATTTCGTTCCTCTGCACTGATACTTTTGTATTTTTTATTGTCCGGAGAAATTACAGGTGGAATACGAAAAAAAAATTTTGCAGATTTATCGTGACAACCACTTATGCAACCACTTTTATTCATGTTTTTGCCACACACTGCTTCAATTTTGACAGCTCGTCAGAGGTTATGGGACTTTGTTGTGATCGCGAAGGCGATGAAGCTTGCAACCATATATATATAAGTATAGTAGACGGGTACAATCCGCCTGATTGCATTTTTTTTTTTCTGTACTGATTTTCATTAAAACTACACTTTTGGCAAACAAACAAAAAATTTCATCTAATGCATCGGGAATCGCTATTGACTATATTTCAAATTCGTAATAACTAGATCATGGTAAGCACAAAAAATGAGATGTTTTTCTAATCAACTTTATGCCCACTATAATTTCATTCATTTTTTTGCATTGCTTCCCAAGTGAAGATGTAAAAAATTTAGTGTTTATTCGATAGCTTATTAAAACCTGAAGTTTTTAAACGCGTTGTCATAAGTTGGGACGTCTTTGTGAATTTAGCAGCTGGTTTTGCACATTTGGTGCAAATTTAAAAAAAAAACTCAGTGATCGCGCCATCTTGGAATGACGTCACAAGTGAAAATACCTTATGGCACTGGTGTCATGGCTTCACGACGTTGCAGAAACTCGACAGGCGAGAGTCGGTTGAAGCTACGCCCTGATGCTTCTGTGCCAGCCTCGCAGCGAGCTCAAGTGTCTATCCTTATCTCACCGCACAGGCACACCGTATACTATGCAGCGCAACACAATCTAACACACATTATTAGCCAACACAGTACTACGCCCTCTCCTAGGACACCAGCACACCGATAGCTGCCGTTCACAGATACATTCTCTTACCATTGCACACATACATTTCCTCAAAGTACGGGTATAGAATCAATGGAAAGGGAATCAGACCGAGCTCTAGAGTTACTCTTGCTGCTATGGCCTCCAGGCCTAATACCGGGATTTCGTACTCTTCAGAAAGCCACATGCGGGAAAGAGAGAGCTACCTACGAGACTCTCGCCACTTATGACCGGTGACAAGGGCTCTGTGACGTGTTTGGATGTATCTCCAATTCACCACATCACACCAGATAACATTGGCCAAAAAAAGGCCTTTTTTTTCTTGTTTGAGGCAGTAATGACACATTTCATTTTAACTGTTAACAGTTGTCAGCGCAGATGTCAAAAATATTTTAAAACAATGATAAAATATTTTTTGTGAATCTTAAGTAGAGAAGTGTGGTAATATGAAAATTAAGCAATAAAAAGATAAACCAAAGGAGTACTAGTTTAGAACAATCGAGCAATTATTCTAAAAGTTGAAAAGACTATGCTTTTGACCTATTTTTGGAAAATATATAACTCATGTTCTTTGTAACGTCAAGAGCTCAAATTCAAATAAAAATTATATTTTTTACTCTTTTGTTACTATACAACATTTCAGAAAAATCTACAGTCAAAGTTTTGTACATCGTTAAAAAAAATAAGGCTCTTTCAGAAAAATATTCATCAGAAAGTTGTCTGCCAACATGAACTTGTTTTACAATAGCTCTTTTGTTCTTTAAATGTTGCGGTATGGCGTACTCAACTGAACTTTTATTCAACCTACTGAGGTTAAAGAAAAATTTATTTTAAGTGCAATTTTGCGCTTTGTCTGGTGGCCAGTGAAGCATAGAAGCTTAGCTCGAAACAGCGCTAAATTCCCAATTGTGCAATGGCTTCACAATTTTAGAGCGTTATTCAACTTCCAACAACAGTTTTATTGTTCTTGTAATACTGTATGGCGATAATCATCAAAAAAACTTTTGGACTGATTGGAGTTTAAATTAAATAATTTACTTGATTTGTATATTCTTTTCTAGTAAATACTTCTCTTTGTAAGATGCAAAATTTTTAAGTAAAATGCAAATATCCGTTGTGTCAGTGCTTCAAAATTTTTTTGGTAACAGCTCTGAAAACTTTTAGTTATTGAAATTGATTATATTTTCTTTGTTAATACAAGGATGTGATAAAAAAAATGCGAGTATTGATAAATATTGCTGAAAAACTAATGATATCCTACTAGTTTACATGTATCCTGTAGACTGCTCTTTTTCTTGCTGTAGTTCAGCTACTCTTCTGTTAGAATTTCATTAAAAACAAAACAAATTGTGTGTAATCATCATTGATTCAAATAAATATTATTTGAGGCCATTTTGTAACTATGGCTTTGTAAGGATTGAAGACTGATTGTCACGTTATTGATGAATTTCAATTTGTTGCATGATTAGTTGATACTAGTCACAAGCGGAAAAATTTGAAAAAGCTATTATTTACAACAATTAACAAAGTTTTTTTAGTGTTAATTAAGACGTTACAACAACATTATATTAGACAAGTAATTGTTTGTAATTACTTATAAATTCACCAAAATAAGTTGTTGATTGACCTTTCGTTTCCAGTATAATATAGAAAGCATACAGAAGAAATAAGTCTTTATTGAATATAACGAAACAAATTAATTTTCTTTGACTACTGGTAAAAAAAAATCTCTCATAAGAGTCACAATCGGTTCGTGTTCAGACACAAAAACTCAGAAAGTAAGTCCTACCTATTAGTTTTGTTATTATTTTACTACTATACTTAAGAATGCACATGCTTGCGAAGACCCGCAAATATACACACGGACGCACGTACAAGTACAGGCAGCAACGGAAAATAGAAACTAAGTTTAATAACTATTATTCCATAGAAATTGACTATCAAAAAGCATAAAAAGGTGAAAAACATTTTGGTCAACCAATTCTATGAAAATAAATGTACATAATCTTTTTCTATGCATACCATGACCTTTTGTACCTTATGGTGGTGGAGAACGCTAATGTTCAGGTATTTTTTCGGAGGCTCTTCGATGTGATCCAGAGTCTCTTGATTAGAATGACGACTGCAATCATGGTTGCCCTGTCTGTGATGGTTGTGGCGTACGTGAGCACGAACGGCGTGGCGTGCGCAAGGGGGATCGAAGTGGCGTATGCAAGCACGATCGGTGTGACGTATGCGAGGATGATTGGAGTGGCGTATACGAGCGCGATTGGTGTGACGTAGGCAAACGTGATCGGTATGGCATGCTTGAAGGTGATTGGAGTGACGTACGTGAGTGCGATCAGTATGACGTACGCGAGGGTAATTATAGTGGCGTACGCGAGAGTGATCGGTGTGACGTACGCAAGGGTGATTGGAGGAGCGTACGTTAGCGTTATTGGTGTGGCCTGCGTGAGGGTGATTTAGATGGCGTATGCGAACGCGATTGGAATGGTGTATGTGAGCATAAATGGCGTGGTGTGGGCAACCACGAACGGTGTGGTAAGCACGAGCGTGATTTTTGCGGTATACTTGGATATGTAAAATCTGGCTGGCGTATGCATAATCGTTGAGGCGTACTCTGACGTGATCCATGTTGTGTTAGTGAGGTCAATTTTGAGGTGTGTGCGATAGTGTCAAATCGATTTATTGTGCAATATTCGATACACGAGCATGCAAAGTCTTTGGCATTATGGTTGTGCATACTGGAAGTATAACCATTGTATTTTAGTGAGTACACTATTATGTTCCATATTTTTAAGTAATTTCAGCAAAATTATTTAAATTTATTCAATGCCAACTGAGTGATTTTTAAGACGTGAAATAATATCAAGCAATTGTACTGCACTCTTAAAAATATAAATGAATGCGAATAATTGTTAATTATTTGTTCTTCTATAACACTGTGTGTCAAAACGTTGTTAGTTAATAAAAATATAATGGTCCATATTACTACCCGAGTCATTGTTTATTCAGACAAGAATAGATGTGAACATGTGTAATAGGTAAAATAACCCTTAAAAGAACTTTAACTCATGAAGAAAAAATAAAGCATTTATTATAAATATTATATTTATCTGTAAGCTTTATTAAATGAAATCCAAATGTAACTTTTTTTCATGAATATTACTTAATGAGATTTAATAAATTTTTTAGATATTACATTTTCTGTTTTAATAAGGGTCTTCAATTTTTGTGTTACTTAATACTAAATATAAATATACACTTATATAAACCTAGGATAAATTTTTTCCCCTTTGTTCGTAAATTTTGTTTTATAAAATGTTGTTGCTACATTACATAACGTGCGGTACTTTTTTTTCTTCTGAGTGGTAATACTATTTAATATTACGTAACATAATTTGTTTAAAAATACATGTGTAATAAAAAAAAAACTAACCTTTGGTAATACCTTTTTTTTCCATGCAATTAGTTCAACTAATTATTGGATGCTTTGAGAAGTGATATTTTCTTTTTGCTAAAGGATTTTGGGTTACAGATAATTGGTCAAATGAAATTTGTTCAGGCTTTTCCTCAAGGTTTAACACTTTTCTGCTTGCCACCATTAATTTTTGCTTGAACTTTGCTTTCGTACAACTAGAATTTTGTAATTCAACAATAGATGTTATGAATGGGCCTTTTTTTGTAACAAAAATTATAGGAAGACTAATAAAAATGTTACTGTTAATGAATGTTGTATTGTTACTATAGGTCCATTTTATTACTGTAAAAAAATGGGTTAATTTATACGTTATTTCTCTAATAAAGCAGTTTTTCTCTACAGTTAATTTTCCAAGCTTGTTACTATAATTTCTTATACTCTATTACCCCTAACAAAAATCAAGTTAATTTTGTGGCAGGGGTAATGGACCGTACGAACAAATCTTTAGTGATGCCTCAGATGACATCTCATCTTAAAGTCTCACCTGAGAAATCGTGGAATGATTTGTTTTACTTAATAACTACAAAAATGACAATGTCAAGACAATATAAACAATTTTGAGCAATAACAATCTGATTATAACAAACAATTCATGAGATTTTCCTTCGAAATTTTCAATGCCATTATAATTATTAATTTTTTTTTGCATGATAGAATGGACGTCCACATTACCAAATAAATAAATAGTACATTACATGGCCCAAAGTACAAAGTTGGGCGCTTGAAGGAAGGGGTTATTGTACGTTTGGGCCCAATTGATGCATATTATTTTTGTTATTGAAGGCACAAAGTGCAATTTCGCACCCATGGGCAACTTTGCACCTGGTCAAGGGCTCAAAGCGGCAATTGCACTTTATAAGTACCCATGGTGAGAATATTTAATTTATTTAATTTATTTATGTCAGATAAAATCTATCAGATAAAATGAGTTTTAGAAGCAAAAGACACTGATTTTAGTTATAAAGACTTTACTCTTGACCAAAGAAATCTTGAGGTAGTACTGTTGAAATTACTAATCAACTGAGAGCTTCATCTTCATTACAATTCGATAGTTTATCTATATATGCACTGTGTATGTATAAAACCCATACTTTATCTCTCTTCTTGAATTATTCAATTGCTAATTAAAAATCTTACAGGCACCAAATAAGTATTTTAAAGTGACCAAAATAAAATTTTTGTTTTTAGCATCTTCTTCGTAAGTTCTTATCTTGTAGATCAGTTTTTTAAAAAACGAAATAAGCCACCGTCCAATTTTCCGTAAGATCACGTGTCATACAGATGAGTACGAAAATGCCCATGATTTTCTTCCTACGCACCCAGGGTCCACAAAAATTTAACTAGACCGTTTTTATGTAATTATAATCGAATTTGTTTGATTTTATCAAAAACTTGTAGGTCAACTTATATGCGACACTATTACCTTTAGAAAATTACATTCACACGCACGCATGCATAAATTTTTTCTGTTGGTAATACTAATGTTTCCATGAATAAAAAAATTGTTTTTGATGTATAATTTGATGTAAGATATAGTGGCTTCTTACTGTAAGATAGGGGCAATTCTTCGAAAACTTTTTTATCTTTTGTTTAGAACAAGAAGAATTTGCTAATAACTTCCAATTAATTTAATATTTTCAAAAGTTCATTAATTAGCCTTAAATTGACGTTATGGTCAAAGGCTATAGTTACACGATTTAAATCCTGGCAAGTAACAATTTCTAAATATATTGCTTATTTTTTTAGCTCAACTGATGATTATTAATAATAAGTATACAGATGCTTAAAATTTGTTATTTAAAACAATTTATAATCTGCATGTTAGTAAGAGCCAAGATTCTTACACAACAGATAATTTTATTTGTTGAACAATTCTGATTGAATATTCTTTTGTAAAGTTAACTTTAATATTATAAATAATTTCATATATGATATTTTAATAGTAAATGCTTAAAGAAGACGTTGAGTTTATTTTTACAATTTTACAGGTAACTTTTACTCGTTAAGAAAGATCAATAAGACTCTAAAAATTAAAAAAAAACCACGATTTAATAGCAAGACGATTTCTTCAAGGTAAAAAAACGAGAATAAAGAAGCTTTGTACTATTAACGTCATACTACTAAATAAACATTTTTTAAACTGTTACTCAATCATAAATACAGATTTTTAAAATATTTTATTATTTTCTTCGGTCTAATCTGTAGAAAAATTGCTCAGTAAAAGAATATTATTTTATGAAACCTGGTATTCCAGGTATTATATGGCAATTGCATACATACTAAACGTTAAAAAGTATTAGTTAATGTGCATTTAATGTGTTGTGTTAACACATAAAGTACACCCTAAGTGAAATACAAAGTTGATGTACATTTGATTCAGTGGATGGATCAACATTTAAATCAGACTTTTACAGTACTTGAAATGTACCTAAAATTTTTTTATTATCCTCCAGGCTTAATTGGCTTTAAGTAATTTTATTATATCACGGTATTTAATAGAAGTAATTTTTTTTCAGATTATTTAAAAATTAAATCAAAAAAACTATATTGATCTATGGGTCAATAATGTGCACCCTCCAACATACTTGATGTGTAATAGGTAA
>NW_019379567.1:322196-333201 GCF_000648655.2 Copidosoma floridanum
GGGTATGTACCTTTTACTACTCTTATACTATAGCTTACATCTTATTTTCAATTAAAATATTTATTTTCTATTTATTGTTAAAAAATTTTTGTCATTTCAAAACATTTTAAAGTCACAATTTCCTAACTTTTACTTAGGGACTAAGATATTACAGACTTTGATATTATAAGCCCCAGACTTCAAACGTTAATATCTGTAAGTGTAGTAAAAATAACATGCTCAATTATGGCTATACATATGTATCTGAATAATTCAACTTCGTGCACTTCGACATCAGAAGCTTGGGACTCCTAACGCTTGATAAATACTTGACATCTCACGCTCAAAAATTGGTAATATCCTTCTTCAATGCATTTGTGCTCTAATATATAAGAGAAAACTAGCATCATTTGTGTGAGAGATAAATAACTTTTATGATCTTCATTTTCCTACGTAGGCTATATAATTTTTACATTATTTATGTACTCCTATACATATGCACAGTCCTTTTTTTATTTACGGAACCAGTTTTTAGGAAGCCCTTAACTTTTTATTTGAAAGATGAACTTACTTTCTCTGCTGAAACGTCTAAGATAATTTAATAAGAAATTTTTTAATAAAACAGAAACTATAAAATAAAAATTGATATTGTAAGTCAATGGACAGATTACTGATCTATTAGTTTCAACCGCAACTATGCAACCTTCGCAAAAATAGTCACTCAGCGTATAACGCCATCTTAAAACCTTTGGTACTTGAGAGACTTCTTTAATTTAGAAATAATTGACAATGGAAGACTATACAATTTGTTTAACAAATTAAAAATTATTCTAAATGATGTATAAAAATGTGATAACAAAATGATTTAGAATACTGTACAGCCAGAGAAAACAGGTCAATAATTTAGTAATCGTACACCGCCATCTTGCGACCTTTGCTTACATTGAAGTATGTCTAAGCACAACGTTTAGTAGTATCTATAATTATGATTGGTCATAATTCTAATAAAAGTCTATGTTAAAATAAAACTACGGGAATTAAAATTGTATACATGTATTATTATTGTAGTTTAATAAAATTTAAATGCTATACAGCTATTTTCACTTGTAATTCTCCGCATTTAAGCTACAACAAATAATTGAAACTTGCTGTATTTATCTACAGCTGAAGCGATTAATTTACTCATCTACTAAGTGCTAAAAGAGACATCCTACAACGAAGTCCTTATATGTTATCATTTTGAATATAATTTTTTTTATACGAATTGCTTAACAAATTAAAAATTAGTCGAACTGATATATAGAAATGTGATAACAAAATGATTTAGAATACTGTACAGCCAGAGAAAACAGGACAACAATTTATTAATCGCATACTGCCATTTTGCGACCTTTCCTGACAATAAAGATTGACTAAGTACACTGTTTAGTAATATTTATGATTGTAATTGGTCATTATTTCTATCAAAATCTATGTGAAAAAAAGCTGTTACTTTTTAAACTGAGAGACTTCAAGTTGTACAAATGTGTTATAATCGAAGATTAAGTAAATTAAAACGTTATTCAAACTTGTTAACTCGGAAGCCTACGAAATTAAACTACAAATGGTAAAAGGAATTACCAGTGTTTGTCTTCAATCTAAGCGCGTAAACTACTAATTTTTTTAACTGATAAAAGAGACATTCTTGAACAAGTATAAAAATTTTTTATCATTTTTAATATAATTTTTAGACGGTATTGCTTTCTTATTAAAATAATAATGCTTTTCTTACTTAAGTTAATTTATTAAAACTTCTTAAAAAAAAACAAAATCATTAAAGAAAAAAAAAAAAATATTGTAAGACAATTATAAGATAATTGGTTTATTCAGTCTCAACCGCTAACTCGCAACCGTCGAATAAATAATACTTGGCCAAAAGCGTCTTCTTGAAACGTTTTATCATCAAGAGATAATTTTAATGTAGAAAAAAATTTTAAGTTTCATTCCGTGTGGTTTTACTTACAAATTAAAATTATTAAAACTAATATCTCAAAATGTGTTAAAAATGATTTAAAATACTGTTGGGCCAGAGCAAAAATGTCAGTAATCACTTAATCGCACACCACCATCTTGCGACTTTTACTGACACTAAAAAGTAACTAAGCAAACGCTTAGCAACTATATCTATGATTATAATTGGTCATTATTGTAAACAAAGACTATGTTATAAGTAAACAGCAAAAATGAAAGTTTTGTATTTGTGAATTAAACAAAGTTTAACAAAATTCAAATGTTATTTAGTCTTGTTTGCTTGTAGAATTTCGCATTTCAACTACAACAAATAATAAGAATCTACTTGCATTGTCTTAAGTTGAAGTGCATAACCAAGTGTTCTCTTAACTGTAAAAAGTAACATCCTTAAACAAAGTTATTATGGTTTATCATTTTTAACCCAGATTTAAGAGAGTACTGGTTTTTAATTTGAAAAAAATTGCCTTAACACATAAATTTATTTATTAAGATTCATTAAATATGGACAGGATTTGAAAAAAAAAGATAATGAAAAGCAATTGACAGATTATTAATTTATTTAGTATTAACTTCCTACTCGCAACCTTCGTATGTATAGTCACTTATCAAATAACACCATCTCGCAACCTTCGATTCTTGAGAGACTCGTTTGATTTAAAAAAAATTGATAATAAAAGACTATACGATTCTCATCTTGAGGGTATGTACCTTTTACTACTCTTATACCATAGCTTACATCTTATTTTTAATTAAAATATTTGTTTTCAATTTATTCTTAAAAAATTTTTGTCATCTCAAAACATTTTAAAGTCACAATTTTCTAATTTTTACTTGGGGACTAAGATATTACAGACTTTGATATTATAAGCCCCTGACTTCAAACGTTAATATCTGTAAGTGTAGTAAAAATAACATGCTCAATTACGGCTATACATATGTGTCTGAATAATTCAACTTCATGCACTTCAACATCAGAAGCTTGGGACTCCTAACGCTTGATAAGTACTTGACATCTCACGCTCAGAAATTGGTAATATCTTTCTTCAATGCATTTGTGCTCTAATATATAAGAGAAAACTAGCATCATTTGTGTGAGACATGAATAACTTTTATGATCTTCATTTTTCTACGTAGGCTATATAATTTTTATATTATTTATGTACTCCTATACAGATGCACAGTCCTTTTTTTATTTACGAAACCAGTTTTTAGGAAGCCCTTCACTTTTTATTAGAAAGATGAACTTACTTTCTCTGCTGAAACGTCTAAGATAATTTAATAAGAAATTTTTTAATATAACAGAAACTATAAAATAAAAATTGATATTGTAAGTCAATGGACAGATTACTGATCTATTAGTTTCAACCGCAAATATNTACACCGTTTGGTAAATATCCATAATGATAACAGCTCATGATTCTAAACAAAGTTTATGTAATGATAACTTAGCGGACATTAAAGTTTTGTTTATCTGTAATAAACAAAGTTTAACAAAATTCCCATGTAATTCAGTCTTTTTTGATTCTAGGCCTCCGTATTGAAACTACATCTAATTGTAGTATTTTTCCGTCTTTGTCGTAAGTTGTAGTGCATAGTTAACTGTTTTCTTAACTGTTAAAAGAAGCATCCGTAAACAGAAACATTGTGGTTTGTCATTTTTAACACAATTTTTAGACAGCACTGGTTTTTGATTAAAATAAAATGGCCTTTATGCTAAGAATTATTTATTAAAATTTATCGAATACAACAAGAACTATGGAAAAAAATAGATAATTTAAGGCAATTGACAGATTATTAGTTTATTAGGTTTGACCACAATTTTTAGACAGCACTGGTTTTTAATTAAAATAAAATGGCCTTTATGCTAAGAATTATTTATTAAAATTTATCGAATACAACTAGAACTATGAAAAAAAATAGATAATTTCAGGCCATTGACAGATTATTAGTTTATTAGGTTTGACCCCTAACTTGCACCTTCGTATGTATAGCCACTTAGCAAATAACGCCATCTCGCAACCTTCGATTCTCGAGAGACTCTTCTGAGTTAGAAAAAATTTAAAAAAAGACTGTACGATTTGCTGATCGAATTATAAATCATTTAAAATGAAGTATAAAATTGTGAAAACAATATTAATTGGAATACTGTATGGCCAGAGTGAAGAGAACAATAATTTATAAAATGCTGACTGACATCTTGCGACCTTTGCTTTTATTAAAGTTTAACTTAGTACACCGTTCAGTTATTTTTACTAACTATAATTAGTCATAAATCTATACAAAGTCTATGTTAAACCGAGCAGGTGCTTTTTTAAACTGCAAGACTGTAAATTCTATAAACGTCATATGCTCAAAATTTAACAAAATTTAAATGTCATTTAATGTTGAATACTTGTTTTCCTTCGTATTAAACATTAACTAATACTTAGGATTTGCTGTCTTTATCGTAAGTTAAAGTGAATAATTGACTGTTCTCTTATCTGTAAAAAAAGTCCTTAAACAAAAACATTGTGATTTATAATTTTTAACACAAATTTTAGACAGTACAGATTTTGAATTAAAATGAAATTGCCTTCATACAAAGATTCATTTATTTTAATTTCTTAAATATATCAAGAACTATGAAAAAAAAAGATAATGTGACGTAATCGGAAGATTCTTAATGTAATTAGTATTGACCTCTAACTCGCAACATTCGTAAGTATAGTCGCTTAGCAAATAACGCCAACTTGCGACCTTTGATCCTTAAAAGACCCTTTTGATTTAGAAAAAATTTCTAATGGAAGACTGTACGATTTAATTAATAAATTGAAAATAGTGTCAATGATGTATAAAAATGTGATAACAAAATTATTTATAATGCTTTAGGTCCAGAGTGAAGAGAACAAAAATGTATAACTGCGAACCGCCATCTTGCGACCTTTGCTTGCATTGATGTTTGACTAAGTCCAACGTTTAGTATTATCTATAATAATCGTTTGGCCTTATTTCTAACAAATTTTATGTTAAAATAAGCTGTTACTTTTTAAACTGCGAGACTATTGTATACATGTCATGTTGTATATTCGAAGTATAAGTAACTCTCAACAATGTTTGAACTTTTTAAGGGGGCTCCTTCACGAAAGTCCCCAAACACAGATATATTATTTGTTGTAAATAAAAGTCTACTGAATTTAATGGTGGTCTAAATTATATTTCGAATGGGTCAAAATTTTGAGAAATCTGACCTCAAAGTTGTAACTATTAGCACGTGTTCCTATGGGGCAGCGTGAAAAACAATTTGTTTTCGTTTATAATAAACCTAAATTAAATGTCCCAGCAGACTGAATCTATACGTTTTGTAAATAAAGTCTTCCTCTGTAATATGCTGTATTTAAAATTGTGGATAAAGGACCATTTTAGCGAGATATTTGTGATGGAAATAAATAAATAGGGTCCGGGAGATCAGGAGGTCACGTGGGTAGCAGACTCACTTGTTCACCTAATCGCGCGAGTTTTCAAAAAGTTGAGATTCGTATAGCTTGAAGTTTGTATCTACCTAGCATTATTTTTATCGAATAAGGAGTATGGAATAAAATAAACATAAACTTTTTGTATATTTTAACGATTCTAAATATTTTTATATTTAATTTTAACAATCCTGGAAAATATATATTTGCAATGACTACCTGGTATAACCTTTTGAGTGCCTTTTTTTTCTCATATTTTGTTACATACTTTTTTTTCATGAACTTGCCTTTCCTCCATCCTCTTGAGACTTTATGTGCATAGTATTTTTTTTTTTTAGGTGGATTCGAAGGACTGTCATCCATTGTTTATCAATTAAATGATGTTAATGACTTACAGACACTAAACACTATAGAGGTAGAGTAATAGCAGAAAGGCATGCAAACACGAAATATATATACCATATACCTATATATTACATCGCTACACTACACCAACACAGGTGGTGTACCACTGTACCCTCGTATGCACTAGACCGGTCAAAACAATAATTAATTTTTCGTACAAAGTTAAACTACAGACATAAATATCATTTTTCTAACTTCATACGTTATTAAAAATATCATAATGATTTTCAGACACATTTGTTTATTGAAAAACAAAACTTTATTTTTTGTTTTTCTTTGACCTCAGCAGTAGTCGTAGGAGCCCCCTTAACTCGTATTTCTACGTAACTAAGCTACAACTGATTAAAGAAATTACAAGTATTTTTCTTTAAACTAAATGCATAATTGAATGTTATTTTAACTCGCAAAAAAAACATCCTTGAACAAACACAAGGTATTTTATAATTTTTAATACATTATTAAAGACTGAATTTCATTTATATTAAAATATGAATGCCTTTTTTCATAAAGTTGATTTATTAAAATTTGTGAAAGAAGACAAAATTTAAAAAACTTAGTTAAATTTTATAAGACAATTCTATGATTATTAACTTGTGTAGTTTGAGCCACCACTTCGCAACCTTCGAATAAATAATACTTAGCTGAAAACGCTCTTTTGCAACCTTTCATCATAGAGACATAATTTTAATTAGAGAAAAAATTTAAACTTTGATGTTGTACGATTTACTTAAAAAATAAGAAATAATTCGACTAATATATTAAAATGTGTCAAAAATAATTGGTAATACTGTTGGGCCAGAGCAAAAAGGTCAATAATCAATTTATCGCACACCACCATCCTGCGACTTTCGCTAACATGGATAATAAACTAAGTACATCGTTTAAAAAATATCTATAATTTTAACTGGTCATAATTCTCAACCAATTCTATGGTATAGTAAGCTTGGGAAAATAGAAGTTTTGTCCATGTGCGTTCAACAGAGTTTAACAAAATTCAAATGTTATTTAGTATTGTTTGCTTTTAGGCCTCCGTATTTAATCTACACCTAATAATACGTATTTGTTGTCTGTGTCTTGAGTTGAAGTTCATAATTAACAGTTTTTTCAACTGTTAAAACAATTAATCTCAAACAAAAACATTGTTGTTTATCATTATAAACACAATTTTAAAGCCGTATTGCTTTTTAATTTGTATTATATAGCCTTTATTACTGAAATAAATTTATGAAAAATTTGTTTAATCAAACAAACACATTAAAATAAAAAATTACTATACTAGGATGATTGACAACTTTCTAAACTGTTTAGATTATATCGCAAACTTACAACCTTCATATCAATAGTCGCTTAGCTGAAAACGCTATCTCGCCACCTTTGATGCTTCAGAGATACTTTTAATTTAGAGAAAAAATCTATAGTGGAAGTCTGTACAATAAGCTTTTCAAAGTAAAAATATTTAAAACTTATGTACAAAAATGTGATCGTAAAATGATTTAAAATCTGTGTGGGTCAGATCAAATGGGACAATAATTTATTAACTGCACACCGGCATCTTGCGCCTTTTGCTTACATTGAAGATTGACTAAGTAAACCGTTTAGTTATTTTCAATAATTGTAATTAGTTTTAANAAGTATATATTAAAATAAGCAGGCACTTTTCAAACTGCGAGACCTTAAATTCTATAAACGTGTTACACTCGAAGTTTAACAAAATTTAACTGTCAGTCATTCTTGTTTACTTGATAGCTTCGTATTGAACTACAACTAATAATAGGAATTTGCTGTCTTTGTCTTAAGAAAAATTTATACTGGAAGACTTAACGATTGGCATAACAAATAAAAAACTATTTTAACTGGTAAATAAAAATGTAAAAGCAAAATGATTTTAAATACTCTTGAGCGAAAGCAAGAAGGACAGAAGTTTATAAATTGCTGACCGCCATCTAACAACCTTTGTTTACATTAAAGATTGCCTAAGTATACCATTTACTATTTATTCATTTTTCAAATTGGTCATCATTTGAAACAACGTCTATGTTAATATAAAACTACGAATATTAAAATTGTATACATGTGATATTTTCATAGTTTAATAAAATTCAAATGTTTCATAGCCTTGTTTACTTGTAAGCCTTTGTATTTGAAACCTTCGTCTTTTAAGCGCATGATGAACCGTTTTTCTTACTGCTAAAAGAGAAGTCCTAAAACAAAGACATTATATGTTATCATTTTTTATATAATTTTTAGACTATTTTGCTGTGCAATTTAAATGAAAATGATTCTGCTACTAAGATAAGTTCATTAAAATTCATCAAATAAAACAAAATCTATGAAAAACAGTTAAATAATGTAAGACATCTGACAAATCATAGATGTGTTCAGTTTTAACCGCTAACTCGCACACTTCGTAGAAATAGTGACTTAGCCAAAATTGCCATTTTGCAACCTTTGATCCTCAAGAGGCACTTATTGATCAGAACAAACCTAATAGTGGGAGACTACACAATTTACTTCATAAATTAGGAATGATTTAAACTGATACATAAAAATGTAATATAAAAATGACTCAAAATATGGCTAGCTCAAAGCAAAAAGCACAATAAGTTATTATTCACACACCGCCATCTTGCGACCTTTTCTTACATACAAAATTGACTAAGTATAACGCTTATAGAAACAAATGGAGATAAATTTATATAAACTTGTTAAATAAAACATAATCTATCGAATATAAAGTGACATTGTAAGGCAATTTGCAGATTTTTCATTTGTGCAGTTTAACCTTAAACTTGCAACCTTCGTAAGAATAGTCTTGTAGCGAAAAACGGTATTTTGCTACCTTTACTCCTTGAGAGATTTTTTTGATTTAGAGAAAAAATCTATCGTGAAAGACTATAAAATTAGCCTTACAAATTAAAAATATTTAAACCTGATATATAAAAATGTGATATCCAAATAATTTAAAATACTGTAGGGACAAAACAAATGGGACAATAATTTATTAACCACACCCTGCCATCTTCCGATCTTTGCTTACATTCAAGCTTGAGTAAGTATACCATTTAGTTATCTTCAATAATTATAGTTGGTCATAAATCTTGACAAAGTCTATGTTAAAATTAGCAGTTACTTTTTTAAACTGTGAGACTTCAAATTCTATAAATGTGTTGTACTCGAATAATTAAAATTTAAATATTATTTAATCTTGTTTACTTGATAGCTTTCGCATTAAACTACAACTTATAAAAAGTCTTTGCTTCATTTTTCTTTAGTGTTAGCGAACCATTAATTTTTCTACTAACTGCTAAAAGAGACATCCTAAACCAAAGACATTGTATGTTACCATTTTTAATATAATTCTTAGGTTATTTTGCATTCCAATAGAAATGCCGTCCTTACTAAGATTAGTGCATTAACTTTTGGTAAATAACACGAATACTATAAAAAACAGTTGAATTATGTTTAATAATCAATTGATAAGTTATAAATACGTTTCGTTATAACCGTCAACTCACAACCTTTGTATTATTAATGTCTTAGCCAAAGACGCCACCTTTTTAGCTATGATCATTGAGAAGTAATGTTGATTTATAAAAAACGTTAGAGTTTAAGACTATACAGTTTTCTTTAAAATTAGGAATCATTTCAGCTGATTCATAAAATTGTGAAAGCAAAATAATTTAGAATACTGTTGCGTCGAAGCAAACAGGACAAAAATTTATTAATCGCACATTGCCATCTTGCGACTTTAGCTTACATTGAAGATTGACTTAGTACACTGAAAAACAAAAATTATAGAACATAAATCGATATTGTAAGACAATGAACAGATAACTAATCTATCAATTTTAACCGCAAACTTGTTACTTTCGTATAAGTAGTCATTCAGCAAATAACGCCATCTCACAACCTTCGATCCTTCAGAGACTCTTTTGAATCAGAAAAAAATTTAAAATGGACGACTATACGATTTGCTCGTCAAATAAAAAATGATTATAAATGATATATGAAATTTCGATAAGAAAATCATTTAGAATATTGTAGGGCGAGAGAGGAGAGAACAAAAATCTATTATTTGCAAACTTCCATCTTGCGACATTTGCTTACATTGATGGTTGACTAAGTACACCGTTGAGTACTATCTATGATTATAATTGGGCTTAATTCCTACCAAAGTTTATGTTAAAATAAGCTGTTNAATGGAAGACTATACGATTTGCTCGTCAAATAAAAAATGATTATAAATGATATATGGAATTTTGATAAGAAAATCATTTAGAATATTGTAGGGCGAGAGAGGAGAGAACAAAAATCTATTATTTGCAAACTTCCATCTTGCGACATTTGCTTACATTGATGGTTGACTAAGTACACCGTTGAGTACTATCTATGATTATAATTGGGCTTAATTCCTACCAAAGTTTATGTTAAAATAAGCTGTTACTTTTTAAGCTGCGAGACTTCAAATTGTATGAATGTGTTATATGAAATTTCGATAAGAAAATCATTTAAAATATTGTAGGGCGAGAGAGAAAAGAACAAAAATCTATTATTTGCAAACTTCCATCTTGCGATCTTGGCTTACATTGATGGTTGACTAAGTACACCGTTGAGTACTATCTATGATTATAATTGGGCTTAATTCCTACCAAAGTTTATGTTAAAATAAGCTGTTACTTTTTAAGCTGCGAGACTTCAAATTGTATGAATGTGTTATAATCGAAGAATAAGTGAATTTAAATGTTATTCAAACTTGTGAACTTGGAAGCCTACGTTTTTCAACTACAATTAATTAAAGGAATAACAAGTATTTATTGTTAATCTTAGCGCATAAGTTCCGGTTTTTTAACTGCCGAAAGAGACATCCTTAAATAAATACATTGTATTTTACCATTTTTAATACAATTTTAAGACTGAATTGCTTTCTTATTACAATAATAATGCCATTTTTACTGAAGTTAATTTATTAAAATTTGTTAAATAAAAGAAAATCCTAAAAAACAAGTGAGATATTGTAAGACAATAGTAAAATTATTGATTGGTTTAGTTTGAACCGCATATTCGCAACCTTTGTATAAATAGTACTTAGGCAAAAATGCCTTTTCACAACATTTTGTCATTAAGACATAATTGTGATTTAGAAAAAAATTTAAAGATTTATG
>NW_019379567.1:334041-398376 GCF_000648655.2 Copidosoma floridanum
GGGGGGGGGGGGGTGATCGCCCCTACCGCCCCCTGCTTGGATCCGCACCTAGTCTGACTCTGTACACAGCTTAGTATGTCATTTAGTCTTGTTTACTTGTGAGCCTCTATATTTAATCCTTAACTGATAATAGAAGTTTGCTGTATTTGTCTCAAGCTTAAGCGCACAATTAACTGTTCTACTAACTGTCAAAAGAGACATCCTAAAAGGAAGATACATGTTTTTATTTTTATTATAATTTTTAGACTGTATTGCTTCCTTAATAAAGTAATAATGCCATTCATACTAAGATAAATTTATGAGGATTCGTTGAATAAAACAAGAACTATAAAAAACAGTTAGATAATGTGAGACAATTTAAAAATCATAGATCCGTTTAGTTTTAACCGCCAACTTGCAATGATCGTGTAAATAGTGGTTTAGCCAAAAACGCAATTTTGCAATATTTTATTTTTGAGAGATAGATTTGATTTAGACAAAACTTGATAGTGGAAGATAACACGATTTTTTTTCTAAATTGAAAAAGATTTAACCTTGAAAACCTTTGTTTTCATTGAAGATTAACTAAGTACTACGTTCAGTAATTATCCATGATCAGAATTGTTCATCATTCTTAACAAAGTCTATGTTGGAATAAGTTGTTACTTTTTTAACTTCAAGACTTCAAATTCTATACATGTGGTTTTACTCTCTTCAATAAAGTAGTATGACATGCCAGTGATTATCCCTTTAGCGTTCATCACGCATAGGTTTTTTTAAAAGTATTATTTAAACATTCAACATTTATTCAAAACGGCATAAGAAATACCCACAAAAATATTTAGCTCATTTTACTGTGTTCTGTTTTTTATATGCTTTTTTAAACAAATCTCAATATTACATGCATTATTTATTTGTATGAAAAATTGCTTTTAGACAAATCTAATTAATTATCGAATAGATGTACAAGTTGTTATTTTTGTAATAACACCAGATAAAAGGGGTCAAGTATACGTCGAAGCATGTACGTAAGTACATCCATATGAGAAAAATAATTGCCTGCGTTGCTTTACATATTTGTGCTCCTCTCACCTCTGAATATTTTGCCCATTAACTATGTGATGTATGAAAACTAATTTATCAAATAAATGTGCTGTAGTTGTGTAGTGTGGTTGTATTATTGTATAGTGCAGAGGGGATCGGAAGTACGTTACGTAAAGGGAAGGGGGAGGAACATACAAAATCTGAAATCGTTGGTTTACCCCCTCACATAACGCACCTATAGAAGTATAACTTCGAAAATTGAACGTTAAAAACTACTACTTGACATTATCATAGTAAAAAATTGTGTCAAGTTAGGTTTCTTGAACGTAAAGTTGTTTTTTTTCCTTTATAATATCATTTTTATGAATACGATACTATTTTTTTATAACATCATTCCTTTTCTTACCGATGATAACTTGAAAAGCTTATCAAACTTACAATATGTTGATATTACGGAAATTTGATATTGTCAGGCCTATAGGAGAAAAGGTTTTGTCATTTTTAATCTGCCAACTCAATTTGCTATTTAACTGCAACTCAATTGGTCTTTTAAAGCTTAATATTTCCTTTTAAAAGCGCGAAAACGCTTTCAACGTTTTTATCTTTCATCTTATAACAATGATTAAAAGTATAAAAATAAATACATATAGATTTTTTTCATTGATTTATTTTTCCCTCAATTGGCTACATACATGGCAAGAGTCATGTGACCTTTTAGGATTACATTATACTGATTAAAGTATTTTGATGCATAAAAATTTTAGCTAATGTGGCTCTTAATTTGAAGATAGCATTAAATTAAATAAAAAAGTAGACTTATTATGTACTGTCAATCTTCTTTTTAAATTTTTTTAAAACTCCAGCAATATTATTTAGCAATAGAAACTTTAACTCCAAAAGCACGAAAAACTTATATTTTAGAATGTTTTGTTTCGGAATGCTTGGAATAATTAAAAGACAATGTATCAAATATTAAGTTTTATCAATGTTTTTACAAGCTATCTATTATACACTCATTGGTATGGGAAACGATCAAGTTAATTAGAAAAACAATTAATAATCACTCCTAAAGGTTAACATTTTTCATAAGTTGACGCGTACATAATACATGAATACTTTATTCAAACAATGAATAAAACAAATAAAATAAAACTGATCAATGTTGTACAAAAATTGTAAGTCTTTTGTCGATTTTTTTCGTTTTAGTGAATGATGTACAATAAATATAATTTAACTATTTTTCTTATTTTTTTAAAATTAAAAGTCAATAATTACAAGATTTACTTCATTTTGTATTATGTTTGAATGCTTGTATGAATTTATTTTGATTGCATTTTGTGTATCAGTAATATTTATCATACGCAGTCATATGTGATTGCAAAAATATATGGTGCAATCAAAGTTTATTGCGTGAATATGTAATGCAATCAAAGTTGATTGCAACCTTTTGACTGCCGCATTCAAAAGGTCAAAATGCAATCAAAAGGTCTGTTAAACATGAAGAATGCAGTCAAAAGGTCGCTTACATGCATATATACAAATTACAAATAAAACACGTATATATATAATACAATTTACATATTACATATACATGTATGTACACATGTATAGATATATATAATACAAACTTCCAAAAGTTTATCTGACATCTTATTGTGTTGGTTTATATACTATTAATGAACCGAAGATATAAGGATACGTAATAAAATGACACAAGTACGGTAAAACAATAATCAATATTTTATATAACAATATACACGAAAACTAAACCTTGTACTGCAAATGATAATTACTTTACTAACTTATTTCATACGATAAATTTTACTTGCCACCAAGACAAGCAATATAACGCTTATAAAATTTGTGCCTGCTCTCCAAAGTTTTACTTTCTTGTGAGTATTTGACACTGGTTATTCCATTCCACAGTAGGGGAGACCAGGGAATGATAGACACCTTTTCTTTAACAGCTTATAATAGCTTTAATTTTAAAGTAAGATTAACTGAGAAAATTGATTTCTAAAGAAAAGGGAATGTAGTTATACAGTACAAGCAAATTTTATAAAAATAAGAAGACTTTTTATTCAAGAATGGCACAAACTAAGCCTCTGGAAACTGCTAGTAGTTCCCCATAGTGAGGTACTTCTAGCAGGGCGTAGGGCACCACTAACCTGATAAATCACAATAATTTGTGAAGGAAACGTGTAAAATGAATTATGATAAAAAAAAAGTTTTTTTTTATTGAGTACCCATAAAATTAAAATAAAAAAATGACGAGAGCATGTATACATGTATACTTATAACAAATATTTTTAACTACATTGAAGTTGTAATTTTAGAATACTAGTTTTAATTTTTCATTAAAATTTGGTTCTCATTCTAGTTCCCTTGATTCATTTTTTTTTGTAGTGATGCACCATTTCTAAAAATTGGGTAGTTCAACAATGACTCGAGGTCAAGCTGGTTCTAGAATAACACAGTCAAAACGGAACTTTGAAGTCTTTCAAAAAAATTATGAGATCCTATTAACCTCAGAGGTAGTAAATCTTAACCATTTGTGTCTCACTTTAAAGTTAATAAATTTAGTGGAAGGTCAACATTACTCTCAGTTAGGTGAATTTGAGGACTACCTTGAGAGTCTGCCTGCTAATGAAAGAGAGAACCCACCTTTTAATTTGGATCCAATTCCTAGTAACATAGGTAATAGTTTCTTACCTCAGTTAGACATAGCTTAGTTTGATGGTTGCTGCTCAAATTGGAAAAGTTTTAGAGATATGTATAGAGCGTTGGTCCATAGAAAAGAACACCTTGCTCTTATTGATAAGTTTCATTATCTTAGAACTCATGTGATAGGTGAAGCAGGAGGTCTTATAAAGAATATCTCATTAACGGAAGCTAATTATACAAAAGCATGGGATACTTAAGTCAACTTTTACGATAGTGAGTAACTTAACTAATCAATTGATCAATAGTGTTTCCATGAAAGCTGAGACATTTTTGGAAGTAAAGAGACTAAGCAAAAGAAACATTTGGTCCAATTGGTGCTTTAGCAGCTTTGGGTAGAGACTTAGAAAATGGTGATGTTATAATTTTACTGGCAGTAAATAAATTTAATCTTCCTACAAAGAAAGATTGGCAGAGACACTAAGGTAACTTAAGCAATTTCTCTACTCTAAACCAGTTAAGAGCCTTTCTCAACACTCAAATCATTATGTTAGAATCATATCAAGAAAAACCTGCTGAAGTTGATGGTAAGCAAGGACAAAACAGAAAAGCTCTCAACTCTTATCAAGTATCTGAGTCAAATAGTCAGCGCTTTAAATGCCCTTGTTAAAACGATAGTCACTCCTTATGAAACTGCGAGAGTTTTGTAACAAAACTCCGAAAAGAGAGTAAGTCCATAGTTCTTAAACGTTTACTTTGTTTTAACTGTCTGGGTAAATATAAGATCTAAGATTGCTAATCTGATAAGACTTGCAGTAACTGCAAAAGGGCGTACGATACCTGATTACACTATGATACTACTGTTCAAGGTAATCTACAAAAACTCAGAAGCATGACAAAACCAGGTTCGTTAACAGTTTAGTTCCTCTTCCAGCTTCTAGTCATAATACTTCAGTGGTTAAATTGGTTAAATCTAATTCGTCAGGCACTTTGTTATCTACTGCTTTGGTAAAAGTTGTCTCTATTAGTGGAACCAGTTACATGACTAGAGCATTGGTTGATCAGTGTTCTCAACGTTTTGTCATTACACAATCATTATGTGCCTTGATGAGTTTAAAGGAGAGCAAATCTTATCATGAAATAGCTGGAGTAGGTGAAGAGTTAAGAATTACTCCTAAAAAAGAAGTAGTTTTTAATATGCTGTCAAAGCATGATGATAATTTAAGGTATCGTATTACAGCTTTAGCTCTTCCTAAATGTCTTTATATCAACCTCCGGGAAGTTGTTCCACAATAGATCTAGTCCACCTTCAAGACTCACAACTGGCTGATTCTAATTTTCTGGGTCAAAGAAAAATTGAGCTTCTGTTAAATTTATTTGTCCACGCTCAAATAATTAATCAAAGACGAAGTTGGGAGGTTTAGCTTAGAACGACCCATCGCCACCTTTAGCTCCTCAGATTGGATAGTATCAGAACCTATTAAATGTAAGTTTCCAAGAACCTATTATTGTAAGTTTTCGAAAGAGTATTTAGACTTAGGTCATATGGAGCTTAGTTGTGAGAAAGAAGAGAAGTGTTTTTGACCTCATTTTGCCATTCTTAGAAATGAAAATTTGACTACGAAGCTTAGAGTAGTTTTCAATTGTTCATGCAAGGTTAACCGTAGTGGATCATTGAATAATTTTCTTCACATTGAATCTAACTTATTGTATAATCTCTTTGACTTAGTCATGTGGAAGCGTTATTATTCCCATGTCTTCATAGCCGTCAAAGAGAAAATGTTTAGGCAAATAGGAGTTGATGTCTCTGATCATGTTTTTCAGTCAATTCTCTGGCGTTTTGACCCATTGCAAGATATACAAGTTTACAAACTCACAACAGTGACTTATGGTTTCGCTTGTTCTCCTTACCTAGCTTTTAGGGTGATGAAACTGTTAGCTAACGATTATCGAGATTATTATCCTAAGGGAGCTAGCGTTCTTGATTTAGAAATTTATATAGATAACATCTTGTCAGGAGGGTACAGTGCGAATGAAGCTAAAGTTTAACTAGATGAGTGGAATTGTATAAGAGAATTAGGGAAAATTTCTTTGGAGTGGTGGTCTTCCAATAGTCTCGACTTACTTGAAGACTAGCCAACCTCATTCCTTTTAAATCGTCCTATAGACTTGAAAGACAATAAAGAATTTACCTTAGTAGTAGGACTGATTTGGGACTCTCATGCAGATAACTTGTATTGTAAGATAAATAGTTGTGAACCAGATACCTCATACACAAAAAGAAGGCTTCTTTTCAAAATCTCAAAGATACACGATCCTCTAGGTTGGTTATCACCTACTATTATCGTTGCTAAGATGCCTATGCAATCGTTGTGGTTATATAAATTAGGTTCGGATGAAGAACTTTCGAAAAATACAGTACTCACTTGGAATGAATGGCTAAAGAATCTCTCAAAGTTAAAAGGTTTAAAATTTCTCGCTGGGATTTATACTCTCCTGATCACGATGTTGTTGAAATTCATGGGTTTTCCAATGCTTGTAAGTCAGCCTATGCCACAGTTGTTTATTTAAAAATGATAAAATCAGGAGAAATTTCTGTTAGTCTTTTAGTCACCAGAACTTAAGTGGCTCCACTCGAAGTAGTTAGTATTATGAGACTGGAGTTGTGTGCAGCTCATCTATTGGCTAAGGTTGTTCACCATTACATAGAAAACGGTGCGCTTAGTTTTTCAAAGCATAATATACATCTTTGGACTGATTCAAAGAATGAGCTACATTAGTTACATTCTTTTCATAGTAAATGGTGTACTTCCGTGGCTAACAGATGTTCAGAGATTTAAACTTTAGTTTCAAGTGCGGAATGGCATTACGTGAAAACCAATTGTAACCCAGCTGATGTTGCTTTTCGTGGCATACTTCCAAGTCAGTTACTGCAACAAGATAGTTAGTTAAATAGTACTACTACATTCCTCTATTAAAACAACAAAGAATACCCTGTGTTTAATATCTAATAAATTTCTTCTGAAGTTAGCCCTTTGAAATCTCAAGTAGCTTCAAAAAAAGTTGAGACAGAATGTTTAAAGCTTTGGGAACTATACTATCGTTATTCTTCACTTGATAGGTTACTCAACATAACAGCTTACTGCTTAGGGTTCACTTTTCGGTGTTATTTAAGAGTACTTAGAAGAAAGAAACAAAGTGAAAATAAATTTTTGGTAACAGTGGAAACTAGATTGAAGTTTTTAAACTTAAGTTCTATTGAATAAATTGTACTTGATACTTACCAATATGAAGGTAGAAAGTGCGTTATTATTTTGGATTTTTGTATATCAACAAATTCATTTTAAGTCTGAAATAGCAATACTTAGAAAAAATGAAGGAAAGCCTTTAGAAGATCAGATTTTCTTGCCTTCTCAAAGTACTATCATTAGACTTAAACCTGTTCTTAAAGAACAATTGCTAAGACTAGGAGGTAAAATATGGAGTTGTTTACTTGACAAAGATTGTAAGCACCCTTTACTTTTAGGACCTGATGACGACTTCGTTAAATTGTTGATCTCTCGAACGCCATCTGCCACGTTACACGAAGAGGCTCAAGTTACCGTGACTACGTTGCGGTGGAGATTTTCGATTTTAAGAGGTTGTCAAGTAGTTCGTTTATTTATTAGAAATTGCATGAAATGCAAACGATACTCTTCCATTACTGAAAGTCAGAAAATGGCTGACTTACCTAAAGAAAGAGTTATGCCAACTCCTTCCTTTCGTAAGACAGGGATAGATTACGCAGGTCCCTTTAAGGTTCGGCTATGCAAAAGTCGTGGTAAAGGCACTCAAAAAGGCTATATCGCTGTTTTTATCCATTTAGCCACAAAAGCAGTTAGTCTGGGGTTTATAGAAGATTATTTTAGTGCTGTTTTTATCGCTGCATTTCAGTGGTTGACCACAAGACGTGGATATTGTTCCGACCTTTATTGCGATCAGGGAACTAATTTTGTTGGAGCTTCTAGAGAATTAAGAAAATCATAAAAGGGTTTTAATAAATCACGAAAACTAGCTGAGAATCTGATTAGATTAAACATAAACTGGCATTTTAATCCCCCCTCAGCGCCCCACTTGGAGGTCTGTGGAAGGCTGACGTTAAGTCTTGTAAATTCCATTTGAAACGCTTAATAGGGGAACAAGTTTTAACTTTCGTTGAGTATTCGACTGTACTGTGTCAAATTAAAGCTTGCATGGATTATCGGCCTTTGACACCTTTGTCCGACAATTCAGAGGATTTAAGTGTTCTGTCCCCTTCCCGTTTCTTAATCCAACAGCCTTTGTTTTTGGTTCCAGAACCAGATGTGCTACATGAGAAGCTTTCTTTGCATAGCCGTTGGAAACTGATCTCTCAGTTAAATTAACATTTCTGGAAGCGTTGGTCAGATGAAGATTTAACTTCTCTCATGTCGCGTTCTAAATTGCTTAAACCTCAGGTTTCACTACAAGTAAGCGATTTAGTGCCGATTAAAAATGAATAAAGCCCTCCTGGACTGTGGCCTTTAGGTCACGTTGTAAAAACTTATCCCGGAAAAGATGGTTTAGTTCGGGTAGTCAAAGTTAAAATTTCTTCATCGGAATTTAACAGACCAGTTGTAAAGTTAATTTTATTGCGAAAAAATGAGGTAGTTAATCAATTATAATTTCTACCAAAAATTAATTTACAAATTTGAGATACTAATCATACTGAATCATATTTACGATCAAAAGTATTAATTATAGTTACCTTATTTCTTGATATATTTGATAGTAAGGTTTTTGTATAACTGAGCCATTTTATTTACTTTTATTTAATTATTTTGTCTTGAAAATTAACAAGAAAACCTTGAATATTTAGATAAGTCTCAATTCTCCCTTCTGGTTCCGTAAATCAACGGGGGAGAATTTTTAAAATCAATACTTTATTTGGAATTTGAATTATGAATTTAATGTAAACGCATAAGTGCATGTATATTTAATTCTTAAAGATTGTCATTTGTTGCTTAAATTAAATTACGTGCCATGAAGTCCCGCTCTCTTTGTGCATCAATCACTTTCAAGAATAAACTTCTAAGACCACCAATTGTAAGCTTACAAGCGTGTGAGTGGTCAGCCTATTACGTAAGGCCAAGAGAGCGAGAAAAAGGCTAGCAGCATCTAGACAGGCAGGCAGTCTGCCTCTGTAGCTCTCTTGAATAGGCAGCTAATACTGTAGCTTCTTCTCGAAGAACCTTCTAGTGAATGGCTCCTTTATAGCCGCAAACGCCATTCAAAAGCTTAAGAAAAACTAGGTTAATTTATTTAATCTAATTTTAATTATTTGATTCCGTTTTTTTGTTCATTAGAACACCTTTTTCACTTTCTTTCAGTGTACATTTATTGATTTTACTGATGCTCATTTAAATATATTGGAGTTAAGTTACAGTGCAAATATTGTGTCTTTCTTTTCCAATATAAGATGCTCCTGCTCTTTCCTTAGAGTATCCCAGGACTGAGACGGCTCAACCCTAGCTCACTAGATTATACAGTTCTCTCTAAGCCGTAGTTAAACAACAGCAGCAATGTAATAGTGATATTTTACTTTACTATAAAATGACAAAGAGTTTTAAGTTGTTTCTAAAAATAGAAAAAAACAAATGTTTATATTAATCCCATCTAATAATATAAAAAAAGATCTAATAACTCTAATGCGCAATTGTATAATAAAACGTTTATTAGAATCATTTCTTGTATAGTAAAAAAAAGAACCAAACAAGAATTGAATGTTTGCAATTTTTTAAAGGTTAGGAACTGTTTTACCAAAAATAAAATTAACAAAAAAGTCGTCAAAATAAGATAGGAACCTTATGTCATACGAGCTAAAGATAAAAAAAACCATATGCATATTTGTCAAAGTATTAGATAAGAAGTATGTTTGTCCTATACCAAATTTAATGCACTATTAAACATAATATCTTAGATTTTTTTCCAAACTACATAGGTATACTTGATGTTAGGTAGTGAGATTCTGTAAGTGTTAGTTTTTGTTTTTATATCGGAGAGTAGCGTGTCATACTAAAACCTTTCATTTACTTAATCGGTAAAGAGCCTCCTTACAAAATATGGTTCTAGTAACACACTTTTTATGTACAAAATTTATAGTCTCAGCACGAAAAAATTGTTTTTTTCACAACTTGTTTGGCCTTTAAAAAAACGTTAAATCACATCAAATGTTAAATTATACAGAATTTATTAATTTATAATTTATTTATAAAGAAAAAATATATGCATAATTATTTGAATGAGAAATATAATATCGATCAACAAAATCCACGAAAAATGGGAAGAAGTGATAGCTTATTTAATTTATGCTTCATAAAATAAGAATTATTTACGAGTATTTGTACACATTGTAAAAATTGTACAAACAATGATAGTATGATTTCAGTAAAAAAACAGCATGTTAACGATTGAAATATATCATTACAAAAAATATATTTTTAAGTTTGTAGTTTTATTATTAAAAGAATATATAAATAGTGATTGAAGTGAGAAATAATATTTAAAAAAAATCACGAAAATACACACGAGTAAGCGATGATTATAATAGAACTTACCTTGAAGTATGTGTGTAAGTTTGTAAGTGTGTTAAAAAAATAATTTTTATCAAAATAAAGTTAAAAAACACCTGATGTTTTTTCAAGATAATCACCTGACTTTTAAGTGATTTTCAGATGATATTCATCTAATAATTACCTGACCCTCAGCACCCGGGATGTTATAAGTGAATGGGTGTATCAATGTGTGACAAGTTAAACCTTTTTATGTCATTTGTATTAGGAATCGTAAGCACATGTTAGTATTCGACAGTGGTCTGTGCAGTTACAGACTTCTGCACCGCAGACATCTTTGATAGCTTGAATTGTATCTAAGAAGACAAAAAAAAAACAAGAAAATTTTTTTTTTTCTTCTTAACCAAAAGAATACGATGAAGCTTTTCGAGATAAACCGTTGCTGTTCTAAAACTATTTCGCAGGTTTTATATTCAACACAAGTCACTACGTTGTGAACATCCGTTTCTCTTATCATAGTATTTTGCGTATTCATGACAACTTCCTTTGCGTTTTGAGCATCGTTATAAAATTTTTTATCAACCATGAAAGATATTCAATTCAAGGTAATTTAAAAAGAGTTTTCCTAATTAAGTTAAATACCATTAACTTTACAAGTCTCGTATAATTTAGCAGTTGAAGACCAGACATGAGAACCGTAAGATTTTGGCTCTTTTGAAACAAATTTTTTAATAAAAGATCCTTCCCTATATTTCTCCAGCTCATTCGTTAGTTCTTCTAAAATGATCCTGTGGAGGGTAGACACTCAGGAGGATCCCCAGTGGTGTTAAATATTATAGAGTCTGTATCGTAGTACAACACACTATATAGTTTTTCTAAGGAACTGTACAATTTTAACCGTGCTTAAGCTATTGCATGTGCAGCAATCACTACATTTATATAAGGTCAAGATAGTGATGCCTCATCTTTATAACACCATGTAACGTACATTGTATTTATCGTGAGCGGAACGACAATACTCAATGAAAAGCTCTTCATTACACAGTAGGTTATCACAAACTGTTTTGATTGTTAACTACACGAGTCTGAGGGAAATGTGTTCTCTGGCCAAATTTACTCCCAAACGAATTCAAACATACCTTCGTGACAAACCTTGGCCTCGAATTTTTCCCAATTTTGTTAAAATCTCATCTAACAATTTTTATTACCTCATACTGTTAAACATACTTTTTTTATATCCTCCTCTGTTTTAATATTGCTCGACCACCCACTTGCTTCTTGTTTTATTTTCAAAAAAGTGTCGATGTGTTGTGAAAATAATCCGCCAACGTCGATACAGAGTCGTGTCGAAAGATTTCATACTGCCAAATAACTTCCATTTTAATTATTCTGTTACCACATTAATATATTTTTTATTTTATCCGACATCCATGTACCCACCAAAGCTTACATCATACTCAACCAATTTCCAACAACTTTTGAAAAATTTGGACTTCAAAATTTTTTTTTTTCAATTTTAAAAAATGTTTCAGTTCAAAATGGAAAAAAATTTTTCAGTCCAAACTCTTTTAAAGTTGTCGGAAATTGATTGAGAATGTTGATAATGAGAAAAAACCAAAGTATAAAATTTTATTTCTCAGGTAAGATTTTAAGATAAAGAATCACCTGAGATCTTACCTGAGAAATTTTAGTAGGGTGAATAACATTACACTTACTTTTTCTCGCCCTTTTATGATTATTTGTTGGTGCTGATGACCCTATTCTCTTAAGGTTATTATTACATTAATCTCCATAAAGTTATCTCCTACAATCCGTACACGATTTTCTTACTAAATCCCTCCTGTTATTTGGCGATCCATTGCATGTGGAGCAGACCAATTCACAAATATGCTCACCCATCCGTCTGTAGCTTTTGTTACACGTCTCAAAAAAGTTTATTGATATAACGGCTAATAAGTTTTCAATCGAATTATTATGATGTACGTTATTGTTGTACAAAATGTTTATAAATGATTTGCGATTTTCTGCTCCATCATAAGCACCGTCATATATGAGAGCTGCATTATCTCCAAAAGACTCATTCAATTGTAAGAATACAAATATCATACTGCTCGTAATATTTCTGAAATTTCAAATATTTAGAAGGACCATACAAATCCACATCATTTAAATCTATTTTACACGCTTGCATTAATTCAAGTGCCTCACTCTCTTGTTTTTTCAGTTTTTGTTTAACACCATTTCGTGTGCAAAGCAGTCGAGGGAACTTTTTTGTCAAAACTTTACCCCATATAAGTGCTCTAACGAAACATATAATATTTTTATTATTATTCATAGGATCTCTTTTTTACTTAAATTTTTCAATACATCGTTAGGCACCCCCCACCCTTGAGGTCATTTAACATAAGTAACCTCAACTACTAAGGTTTTCGCGATATTAATTATTCGTTTACTCTGTTCTATTTATTTACACAAATCCCAGATAAAATTTAAACTCAATTGATTAATAAGTTTGTAATAAATATCCGCCGATTCTTTAGTTGATGCTTCTAAGTACAAGTCTATTGCTACTAGATAAGTACATGAGGTATAATTTTTTTTAATAATAGTTACGAGTTCTCCAAAAGCATTTTTAACCCACTCTACAGTATTCGCGTTTTCAGGAGGCTTAGAAATTTTTTATTTTATAGCACGACATATTATTTTTAAAGACTAGACAAACTCACTACGGTCACTCTCCAAAGTAATATATTTCATACCTGGTGTCAAAGCCACTTCAGCAGTTGTTAGTGTTCTGCTATGTATACGGGCCTCAATACTATCATCTTGCTGTTACTCTTCTCGCTGTTGCTGCTGCTGCTCCGGTTGCTGACTCTCCACCTCTTTAAAATAAATATTTATAAGTATTATAATTAATATAAAAAAAAATGAAATAAAATGCTTGTAAGACTCGGCAGATAAATGTATTAGTTACCTGCAGAGATTTTTTGTTTTTTACTACAGTTTTCCTCCCTAGATTGCCCAGGCGTTTACTCATCCTGATAATTACCAATTTTTCTTTTAGTAGAGTGGATGACCGTAGATTCAGCACACTCGTTTTCGAACTCGTCAAAATATACATCCTTAGCAACTAGAAAAAATTATAAATCTTAAATGCTTACAAATATTTTTAGCAGGAAAACTCATAAAACTTATTAATTAACAAAATTATTAAACTTACTCATGGCATTGTATGCCGCATACATATGTCTTTGAGGACTTCATGATTTCTTTCTTTATTTGAAAAACACTCTACAACCACTTGTATGGTTATAGGGGCGCGTTTAAGATACAGAGTATGCAACAAAGCTGCATGCGTATAATCCAAGTAATTACTAAAAATTACTCGTATCACATCAATAACGTCTCTCATCGAATATCCAGGCAATGTATCACTAAACCACCTTTTTGTATATACCAACCGCGTATTCTCAGACAAAAGAGTAACATACCTTGCGCACGAGTGAACGACCCCAAACACAGCATGATTCGTAGACGCTTCCATTTTTTCAAAAATTTAAAATAAGAAACAGAAAAAGTAATTCTCAAAGCTTGTAAAAAGCGGAAACAGTAACTCAGAAGAGGAAAGAAAATAATCAATAGCAAAATCAACTAACAAAACTTGTAAATTACGGATGTATCAAACTAATAAAGGAAATGCACAGAAGTTGATTTAGCAACGAAAAACAAAAGCTGTTTCAGTGGCATGTAACACGTAAAGATATTGCAGCGTATCAGCAAAAAAGTATGATTTGGCTGAGAGTGTCCAGTAATGACTGATTTTCTGATACGTTTTCTTATTTTCCCTACCTACTTCCTTACTTCCCCCCTTTTGGCCAAAATTTTGGCCAATATATGACAAACGAAAAGGAGTACACAGTTAGATAGGTTCATTTTAGTCATAGTCTAGAAAATTCTACAGTTACAGTATGGTAGTAAAATATGGCTTCTAAGAGGCTATTGCTCACTTCCGCCGTGGTTACTTACTCTTCTTCATAATTTAGAAAAGACTAATAATTATTGCAACTAAGGGACAATTGCTCATACACGATGTCATCACTTACTTTTCTCTACAACGGTTTGCAGATATTTTTCGTGTGACTAAGCGAGAGACGTCTTTCAGATTTGAGCATTGAAGAGTTTTTTCGCAGCATTTTATACAAAAAAATAAAGGGCAAACTATCTCTCCTCATGAATCACATTTTACCAAAAAAATTTGAGATTGCACCGAATATGAGAATTTTGAGAGCGAGAGTGCAACAGCTTAGTTTTCAAATGTGAGGGCTTTGCTTTTATACAGACCGGTTAGTCTTGTTTAGCTTAGATAACGATGGACATAAATAATTTTTGCAGTGTGTGCAAAATTTTTTTGGTAAAGTTTTTAAAATCAGTCAAATGAAACGTATACAAATGGATAGTATCAAGTTGATATTCACGTTATCTTACGAAATAAAAGTAGTAATCTTTGATAAAAATAAAATAAACGATGGACAAGATGGACATAAGAAAAAAAAAGTATGGTTCAACCATTGTCATGCAACTCTGTACCTTTTTGATACTTCTTCAAGCTGTTGTATGTGTGGATAAAAGGCTACGCCATATCGAGTGTGCAGCAACATTAGTTAATAAGTGCAAAAAGCTTATAGTGGATGAGTTAACTGTTTTATTAGAAAGTATCACTCTAGTGGATAAAATAAGTGTATCTAATTTTGAAAGCTTGATAAACAAACATAACTTAGCTCTACGAAAAATTGTTAAGGGAAATCTTGACTTTGCAATTAATAATTTCTTTTTAGAAAAAAATTTTTATATGGTATTTTTAGAGTTAACAACGTACTGTTTAGAAAAAGTCTTAGCTGACATTAATTTTAAATTGAATAGAACTGATGTTCTTGTAGGATATTGAAACATGTGATTGATGTTTCATTTTCAAATATTATTTATTTTACAATATAATTAGGTAAAAATGATATTTTGTAATCTATTTTCAAAATTTACACATTACCTCTAAAACTTATGACTATTGTAAGCTGTGTTTTAAATTTTTACCTGCGTTTTAGCCTTGTGGATTAAAAGATTTAAATTTTGAAATAGCCATAAAATATTGCATTTATTACACTAAAAGTCTAGTCCTATAGCGTGCGTGTTTTAAATAATCATAATAATCTTTCCAATTTCTTTTATAAAGAACAATCCATTAGACAATATCAATCTGTAAAGTATTGCTACAAACTTCCATTCACAAACTTTTTATCACAGATTGAGGAACAACTGTTGTGATTGCTAAAAACATCCCATTTTCTTAAGAAGTTTTAACTTGAATACTATCATATTGGCTTTTTTTGCAACTGCGACTATACTTAAATAATCTTAAAAGGTACTCTTTTTACGAAGCAGTTAATTTAAGATCATATAGTTTTGTGTGGCAAGTTTTTTTTGTGTAATTAAAGTTGGACCATTTTTTTATAGAATAAGGCGATAATTTTTTTAATGTAGCCAAAGAGCGAGAATCATTATTTCCAATAGAAATTTTAATTCTGCAATGAGATTTTACTCAATGATTATTATTTAGAACTTCTTTAACAGCCATCTTAGCTTTCATAGCCTTAATTAATTAGTAATGATTTTTTGAAACATAACGTCTTCTCAATAATGTATTGTACATATAACTCTCTCTTCCTTACTGCTCCGTATTCTTATTATTTTTGCGTTCGTTCATTCTACATAGTGCGTATACTAGATTAGTAGGGTGCTGACTGCCGTCTGTTACACACGAGCTACATTCGGCTACTATTTAATGTTTTAAGTTTATTCTCCATCAGGTAATTTGAAGTTGTGCGTCCGTTCTCTGTAAAACCCCCCTTTTTTTTGATTTATGATTCTATATGTGCATATGTGTTAATTTTTAGTTGCCTGATGAGGTCCAAGAAACTTGGACGAAACGTAGCAAAAATAAAATAATATATACACACTATAACAGTTTGTATATTTGAATATGCTCACCCAAGATCCTTCAACGAAAATCCCTAAATAGTTATGTCACTTAAAATTACAGCTTCCTAAGATATTTGGTAAAATAGATTTATTCACTTACTAATTATAGTCAGCTTCGATTTAAATGGCTTTGGGTACTCTGCTACTCCACCTCAAATTTTATGCACTCGAATCACTGACTATTTTATTTAAATTTTCCAATGTAGCATCATTCTGATTTCTTGGTTCTTCTTTGAACGCTGTAACCAAGCCACATACAAAAAAAGTCTTAAAACTATGTAGAGAATAAATATTCCATGATATGAAGTTGAATTTTTAATGACTTAGGACCTAAAAATGTATATAAACTCAACCACAATTGACTATCAATTTCAGGGGGTCTAAATTGACAAGGTCGGACCTGACATTTTGAGCTTTAAAGCTCTTGGATTGTCCACGAACAAGACACACTGACTTTTTGTTTATACACTATTTGTCACCGACAAATTTATCATTACTAAAGTACATAATTTAGGTAAAAAGAAACCAGAAAAAAGCTTTATTTTGGTATGCGAGAGTCTTTTGTTTGAAAAGTTGAGTTTTGGACAGGAATCGGAACTGACATTTTGAGGTGATTTTCGCAATTTCCTTCATGAAAGGGAAAAGAAATTGGTTACATTTATAGTTAATCAAAAATTCATAACATTTAGCATCTCTTGAAACCGTACGGATAATTAATTTTAGTTTTAAAACGTCGTACAAGCTCTGGACACTTTTTAAGCCAGTTACGGTGGAATCAACCATATACATACATACATATATTTAAGATCGATATTTTTAAGATCTTTAATTAATATAGATTTGTTTTTTAATCTACCAGTTTAAAAAATATGTATAGTTCTATCACATTACAAAACGTTAGAAAAAAAATGCATGATCCGTTTTTTTCAAAGAATACAAATATTATCACTACTAAAGACTAAAATAAAAGAACTGAGTACTTTGCTATTACATTGTTTGGCCACGTAACATGATCTTCTGCATACTGACTGCTTTAAGTTGTTTTGCAGAGTTAAATTTTTTTTTCTTCAACAGCATCAACACAAAACTGCTGAAAAAGTTTCCGGTAACTATACCTACATATCTTTCCTACTTTCTAAATGACATGCTACTCATAGTAGGGATCTTTAAGGCAGATAGCACTATGTTCATTTGTATTTCACTGATGCCAGCATCAAGCATATAAAGAATGGCTCAATTTTGGTTAATCTTTAACATAGAAATATTATCAACTTTATGAAATCCTGTGTACTCACCAACAGCCAGTTTTAAGTGTGTATCACAAAAGTGATATAATTTTTTGAACGTTTCAACAATTACAAAGCCTAACCAAGAAGTACAGTGTACTATTCACTAAGTTGCTACTCCTTGTTATTGTTCATGTTTGACGTATGAAAAGAAAACTGGCTGATCACATGCAGAACATCACTTTATCATGGCTATTTGTTGAACATTAATGATACGACATCCTTTAATCATCATAAAATCCATGTTTTTACGTGATTTTTGGAAAATTTGCAATAATAAGTTAATCTTGGATTTAATAACACTTATTTCTCACTTAGGCTTGTTATTCTTATAAGAATTGCATTTTTCAACTTGATCTTAGTTATGGTTTGTTAGTATATATGAGTGCCCTCCGGTGAATTTGGAAATTCAAAGTGATCAGTGATCCGTTGGGGACATTGTCAGTCGATAGCACGACAGGTGACGAGTAAGTCAACCAAACTTACGAATTCTCGCGTACCTGCGCCTGATGAGGCTGACGCATACTGTCAGCAAAACGTTGCGCATTAATAAATCAACGCAAGAAAATTTAAATACACTTTACTTATATTTATTTATTTTCTCACATTTCGCCCCCAACGGATCACTGATCACTTTGAATGATCTTAGTTATCTTCAATATCTACTAACCTTACTTCTGACGGTATGCTTCTTTACTCACCTTCCTCTTTGTTCGTCAATATTTTAATTAAAAATCCCAATTTGTGCTTTGATTTTTTTAAATAAATTTTTTTTTTTTTTCAATCGTAAAGTTAACGTTGTATGGTATTTTGATACCAACAAAACTTCTTATTTGAAACTTGATACAAAAATGCGCACAGCGGAGTATAGACTAAGCCAATACGAACGAGCGTGAATCTTAAGCGTTTTATTTAGCAGTAGGAAAAAGCATTTTTGTGGTTTAACATATAAGTTTGTTTTTAAAAGATATGTGACCACAGAATTGTTAAAATTTCATAGAAGTAAAATTGATCATAAAAGATAAAATTTTTGTTCATTTGTCATTATGTGCGTATTAAATACTTTAACGAAAATTAAAAAAAATTAGAGTATTAGGCTTTTACTGACTACTTAGTCAGGAAGCCAAAATCGAGGGTAATAAAAGACGATGAGGTGAGTATTGGCATTAAATTATATTAATAAATTATTGAACAATGTGCGTAACAACCTTTACAATTTTTATTTCTGCAGGTATATAATATTTCTGTCCATGCATCTTAATCAAATATTTTTATCGTTTAAAACAATAAAGTTATATCAATGATGTAGTTTACCAACTGAGTCGCAACATCTAGTTACGTCAGTAACGAATAAAATATAACGTTTCTTGACTAGCGGCCACACCCACGGATTAATACTAACGTACGCTTGATTGGTTACGTGTTCATCAGCGATTCACACTTTCTAATTCCATCCCCGCAAAATTTAACATTTAGCCTAGACGTGCAGCTGCTCCTTTTTCCCAAGAATATGTTAATGAAATTTACCTCTACTCCTGGAGATTATTGATCCAATTTGAGGTTTAAATAGAACCGCGCCCTGTGGGCTCGTCCTCGTCCAAATAGAAGCGGCCGACCAGTAAACAACCATCCAGTACTAACTTTGTGAGTCATATTTAAAATGATTCTTCTATCTGTTGTGACTACCCTTATGGTATTTGTAATATTTGTGACTAAATAGAAGTCAGTTTTGCTAATGATTCGATTGAGCTTCTTATCTCGCGATATACATTATTCATCGAAACACCCAAGCTACTTCAACAGCCATTAAAGGAGAGCTGTCGACGTTCAATTGTCCGTTATTCGTGAAGGTACTAGTGAAATAAGGTTTAATATTTAAACTGCATTGCAACACTGCTGAACACAAACAGATTTGCCTTGCGGGCGCTGCACGCAGCATTCAAATGCTCGCTTGCTAAAGTAACGTCAAATATCCACGACGTAACAGAGCTCTAAAATAGTGAAATAAGAATGTCATATATATATTAAGTTTATCGTGTTGAGAAATGATTTTAATAATAATTAATTGTGAAAATTACCACAGCCCTAGCATTAACTCTAAAGGTAGCCAAGATTTAATTGGATCCCTGCAGATGGGACATGTTCTCATAGGCGACGGGCGATTAATGCACCAACTCTGAAGACAGCCGGTAAAAGCTTGGTATCCGCATGGCCTTATCTTTTTGACCTTTGGATGCCTATAGCAGACTGTGTGTCCTTTCATAAGTCATAAAAAATAGAAAAACACAATCAAATAAGTACAATCAGGCTATTGATGAACAACTATTATATATTCAACTTCAAGAAGATCCAAAGTGATCTCGCAGCGTTACAGTTTACAGCATTAAGATTTTAAACTAATTATGACCCTTAAAATCGCAATGTTATTAGTCTATATATTGGGTATAAGAGTCCATCATGTAAATAATTTCAAAATTGTTTAGTTAAGTAAGTTAGAGAAGTTCACCGTGACGCCTTATAAACCTCGTACAAAAGCCAGCTTGTTATTATTATTCATGAACTTTTGAAATAATTTTACTGTTTATCATTATATCACAGAGCCTCAGCATACTGCTGGACAATCTTGAAAAGCACGTGGAAAAATAATAAAATAATTGGAAGGGCCTCGATGTTCCGTTAAATTTACAGTCTTACTATCGCAGAAGCTTGTTATAATGTAACACGGTTTTCTGGCTGGTATTGGAAGTGATTAAAAGTATCTTACGTTGGTATAAAATTCGACTCGTAGCGCCTCGTAAACTTACTTCAGTTGTACGATTATTAGTGTTCTCTTAAAATAATTTTTAATGTGGGCATTACGCCACGGTGCCTCGGAATACTTCTTTAAAATCTCGAAAAGCGTGGGGGGGGGGAAGAAAACTAAATAATAATAAGCATAGCTTTGCATCTACGTAATAATATTCTTATATTATTTGGTTAAAAAAAAAAAATAGTCAAAACTAGTCTTACACATATACATACTTAATACTACTGATGTGTGCAACCATCACACCAATTTACATTGTGACGAAGAAAAAGAAAAACTAGAAATTTAATAATTTCTGAGCATTTCTAAAAAGAAGATATAATTCTTATTCATTGAAGAATTTTTTTATTATCTTTGGATGGTAAACAGCATTAAACCGATAACGAATGGAATATCACGTGTACACCCGTGCTCTAACCTTTGAGTGCAATGATCAGAAGAAACGTTTCCACGGTCACTTCTGATAACAATGAAAGTTTTGTAACAATGTTATCCAAACCAAGACCTTTTACTTTTGTATAACTTCCTTTGAATTACTACTGACCGTTTTTTTTGTAAAATTACTCGTAGTAAAGCCCTGACTTAAACAAAACATCCTAAGCACAGCCATGGTCCAATACTCGAATACCATCTTATGGAACGTATCAACGCTCGTGACTGATAACATGGAACGTATTGCAAGAATTATCTTCGTGCCAAGATATTCTACTAATATATATAAATGTCTCTCTGTTTGTTTGTAATTTCAGTTCAATTACCAGTTCTGACAGCCCTAGTGTAAATAGCGTTGTGAACACATCAGTACTTTAATCCTAACATGTAATTAGAAGGAACGAATCCACGTTGACTCCTGATAACAACGAAAATTTTGAACAGTTTTATTCGTTCTAAGACCGGTTTCTAATGTAAAACTTTCTGTTCCTCCGTTAAGTGGTTTCTAAATTATCTTTTATTGAAGCCCTGATTAAGAAGATATCCTCATTACAGTTATACTCCAACACTCAGATGTAATTAAATATAACATGTTCATACTCGCAACCGATTATATAAAATATTTCACAAAGCTCAGCCCATGTTAGGGCTGGTCACTAATACGTATATTATTCCTCAAAGTTAAGAACATGATTCTTATTTTTGCGGCAAGTAGCTAATTTTTCCTACAAATTATTATATACATACATTTTTTTCATACAGTTTATAAAATAAAATTATAAGGATTGGATTAACGGCTTTTTAAGAAATCAACATCACAGTTCTAATAATTTGTGAGATATGTATAAAGCGCTCGTAACTAAGTTCCAGTGCATGCGTCGTAGCAAGGGTTTGAGACGCTGTGATGTTGCGCTGCAGCATGAAAAACGTATAGCTTTTTTTATTCCCGCACGGTTAGTCTGTCAATACACGATTGCTGCTTTCGCATTTTATTATTATATTCGATCTTGCTTTATTTTAGCTCAGCTATTGATCATATTTTTCATTGTACAGACAAGATAGTGAGAATTAACGTGTTCGTATTTCACAATAAAAGTGATAGTGTAAAATATTCTATTTTCCAATCATATACCGATACTTCTACATGGTAAATAGGTTGTGGGCCTAAAAAAGTCTAATGTGGTTCCGTATTCAAGACCTTCCAAGCCACCATTTTTTCTCTCTGACCAAGCCCATCTCGCGTTTTTTTGCCCCTTTTTCTTACAGACCATCAACGAGGCAGCGTTACGAATAACATTAGCCACTAAAAAGATTGAGAAAATAAAGAAGGTAATAACTGGTGGGGTCAGAAAAATTGTAAGAGATGTAGAGAAAAAGAAAGTAAGTAACTGACAATGATACTTATAGTCTCTTTATCGGCTGTTAATTTGACACAATGTGTTTTGTTTTTCGTTGTTTCGAAACCAAAATTGTATAAGAGTGGTAATGATAGATGTTATAGATTTGATACATATGACAGTAGATATGATTCGTGAAGTATTTCATAATAATGTAAAACCAGTACTTTGTAATTCTCAAAGTTCAAGAGCCGGCGTGTGAGGCAGGTTTGCATTGGGGTACAAGAGTTTTTGTTTAGCTGCTACAGCTATATCTACCACTGAGGGGGACGCCTCAAGGCAGGAAGAGAAACTCTTATTTAGGCCATGGCTTGCGTTCACAGACCAGGCATGTGTATTCCTTTTAGCAGGTTTGGTAAATCATGGCGCGAATAGAGCGGCCATCTCAGATAGACTTTTGTTAAACTTTTTTAGTCCCCATACAGTGCGGCCTTGATTTTTTTTTTAATTTAAAATTTCTAATTTCGGTAGAATGTGAGTCAGCACATCGTTATTACAGGTAAAATATTTTTTTATGTATATTCACTGGATATGCTGTCAGTAGCATAAAAAAATGAAGGAGAGCATATAACAATTAAGCAAAGTGATGGTGACAAGTAGTGAAAACGTAGCATTGTTTTTGTCTAACGATAAAGTATCATATCTCAAAAACATTATTATTTTGCACTTGATCTACATGTGATTATGCTCGATCACGTTGGAATTGTGCTGCTGTTATGCATGACCTTAGACATGTTGCGTTGGCATTTTCAAGTCATCTGCTGTGTCTTATCATATGGCTGGTGCGCATGCACTGCGTTTGTGTGTGCGTGCTTGCTTTTGTTCCCCAGTGACACAGTTTTAGTTCAACTGGTTACTAGAAAATAATATATAGAACCTGATCCGGGTCATTAAAAGAGAAAAAAGTGACGAATACGATAGAGGAGATCCTTCTTATCTCATGGAAAAATGAAGTGGTACACTTTACATCTACTCTAATTATAAGCAGCACATTCCAGTTAAAGATTGTTTAGATAAGAAGATAAAAGGTTTGAAATCAATAAGACACCTGCCAACAAAAACATAATCATAGAAATAAACAAAGGAAACCTTCAACAAAGTAGCAAATTGAAGATTAAAATAAAATAAAAAACAGATGTGATTGATACTTAAGCCAGATAGAAAGTTAAAGATTTAAAGTATAAAAAGATATATTTGATTAATACTTTAACTAAAAATAGCAAATCAAAGATTTGGAAAATAAAATGATAAATTTGTCTAATTCATGAACTATAGATAGCATATTAAAGGATCTGAGAAAAAAAAGATAGTTTAAAGTAACAGAAAGATAATTTGCATAATTAAATGGTGGGCAAAAATTACGTTCTTTAGATAGAACTAACTAACGGAGCCTAAAAGAAGAACATCGAGAAGGTTTAAAAGTTCATTGAAGATTAAGAGCAGACTTTAAATTTTATGCTAAGTAAACTATCCTTGGATAATTAAAACAAAGTTTACCATATTATCCATCTCGTGGTTATAGTGCATAGTTAATGATGTGAGTAAAGTTATATACATATGAACGCGTATTATGATACAACAAAATGCACACTGTCAGATTTGATACCGAAAAGTAAAGTGCTACTAAATTTGTCGAATTTTTTACTGGACTAAGAAAGATTTAAAATTGATTTTAATGAATTCTGAAATTGTTAGTCAAACTCAGAGTTTTTATTTGAAGATAAAAAAAATGATAGCTTGTACCTTGCCATTGTCAATAAAGTACCAGATGTAGTAATTGCAGATTCTTATAGACTATTTTAAAGCAAAAATGGCTTGTCCTCTTAATTTTTACGTTAAGAATAGAAAAGGTAAAAGTAATATTAAATCGAACTATACCTGAAACGCTTTTAAAATTGTAAAAAAAATTGATTAAGTGTGCAAATAAAAATTTCTCCATTGACTTAAGAGCGGAGGGAGAAAGGTGAGTTGTGGGTTGTAATAGCAAAAAGTAAAAAGTCCAAGATAATGTGATATGCACTGAAGTGCTTGCTGGAAACTTGCTGTCGCTCTGTCAGCTTGCTGATAAAGAGTCTTTGTTGGATAGTGGAACTAGTGCAAGATGGTTAGAGCACAAGCACTGACAAAAAATTTAAGGAAATTATAGATTGCTTAATGATGAAAAGTGCCTTTGTGACCAAGAAGGAAAACTGAAATATTTATGAAATAGATATTTAATAAGATGAATGGTTTACTAAGTTTGGTAAAGATCATCTTGAAGTGTTATTAAAAATGGAGAGAGAACACCAAGTTAAGAGAAAACGAGGACAGCCGAAAAAAAGAGCTTGTTAAAAAAAAAAACTTCTGAGCAGTTAAGAAAGAATTGGAACCAATGCATAAAAATTTAGTATGGAAAATTGTAGAGAGACCAACTATAAATGTTAATAAATGCAAACTGAACATAATGGATTCCAGATAAGTCCTAAAGAAGTAGATAGATGAAGATGGAAAACACGAGGTTTACAGTGGGGATTGTTACTCGTAGATTTAAAGATAGGAAACAGTACGGCTTACAAGATACTTATGCTCTTGTATCTGGCTTGGCTCTTGTAAGGTCAGTAATATCAATTATTTATTAATAAACTTAATTTGAAAACTTGTTAACTGGATGTCAAAACAGCCTTTCTTAATGGTTCGATCGAAGAAGACATATATATGAAGGCTCCTAAAGGTCTGCTTAACAAAGATAGACTTAAAAGACTTGTGTATGTAAAGTAGAAAGAGCCCTTTCTATTTCCATGCTCTAAAATTTAAGTGCACTCGGTTGGACCATTTTCCTGTTCGTGACTAAGGACACTCAATATTTTTCTAATTTTTGAACGATACTACAAACAGTAGTATTAACGTAAGAAAATGATTTTTAATTAAATTTCACATGAAATAGAAATACACGATTTAACCTTCGAACCACATTTTTCAAACAGTAATTCTGGCCATGGAACAGCGTTTCCAACATTATTGATTTATTTTATATATATGTACTAATTTATCGTACTGCTTTTTGTCCCTTTCCAAACCTTTTTTTTTTTTAATAAGTCAATACATGCCATATTCATTTATAATAATATTTGACTCATATCAGTTTTCAATTGGAATGGCTCGTTTCTAGTCCACTGTGCGTCTGCGTTGGCTAGTGTAATGAAGACTTGCAATTCCGCTCGTTAAACCTGACACCTGGAAATACATTCGATGGGCTTGTCTCTAAGCTCGTGTAGCCACCAATTCTCTTTGCTAGAATGTTCTTCAACATCTACAAATAACTTGGTTAAGTAAGCAGACACAAGATATTCATAAAATTGATTTGGCGTTACAATTACTGTTTATTACGCCGTTATCAAAATGTGCCACGTCTTTGACTCCCTTTGCTGCTTTGTTGACCACTGCATGACCTTTGGCTTTCTCTTTGTCATTAATTACGTTGGCGTGTACTTTTTCACTTTGGCTGTACCTTACGTAGTCATGAGCTTAATGGTCACGTCCATTGATCACCTCTTGTTCTATAATGTTGCTGTCATCTTTTTTATTTCTCACCCAGTAAAATATGTAAACGTATCAAAATAAAAATCAACTTTCCATAGCTCCAAAAAAAATTAATAGCATTACCTTTCTTGTCCTTCACCTAGAGGGGCATCTTTTGGTGGTGGTTCTACAGAAACAGTGCGTTCGTAGTCGTATCCACGTCAGTGTTTCAGAGATAGATCTTTAACTTCTTTTTCTGCTTCATTTTATTCTACATCAAATTTTCTGTTAAGCGCATAACCTTCAGCCCTGTGGCCAAGTTCATGCTCCTGATAAAAATCTTCATCTTCTTCTTCTTTATCTTTATCCATTATTAGATTTCTGTTCGGCTCGAAATCAGCTCATATACGGCTTTCCCTAACATAACCATGAGCTCTATGAACACGTCCTGGCTCCAGAGGAAAATCTTCATCTTCCCATTAATCATATTCATCCAAAGTAGGGTCTCTGTTTAGTGCCGCAGCAGCGCATGCTCTAGGGCGTCGTTATCATTGACCTAGAAATCCTGGCAGTCTTGTAGTCCTGCCAAATAAAGATGTCTTCTTTAGCTGCAGTTAAGCTTATTAGATCGCAAAAATGACGATTCTTGTTATCTATTTCTAAATCTTGCTTGAAGATCGGCTGACCATCTCATACTAACGCCTTAGTCTCGTTGATATTTTTCCTTAAAAATTACAGACTGTATATAATATTTATATTGAGGAAATTATTTTATTTTCAATTAATATTTAAAAATCAACATAATTGACATAAAAAAAAAAAACAAGTCCTTGACATAAGAACGAATTTTTTTAGCCCACACTGCAGTTTAAAAACATTAAAGTAAGCCTAGTTTTACTAACTATAAAAATCTATCGTACAAGTTTACAGATAAACCTATACGGGAATGAAATATCAAAGTACTAACTCTTGGCTTGTCTAATTAAAGATATCCATGAAAGAACGAAAAGTGTCCTGACATTTTTGAACAAAGCTTTTTTAGACAATTTCTTTTCTGCGATCAAATAGTTGGGAGCATGGCCTGTATGCAATGTTTTCTTCTTAATTCTTAAGTCATCGTTGAAGAACAGTTTTCCTTTGCAATATGTCCTTCCCTGGCTAGAGCAACGATGGATTTAATCGTTGCGGTTATCCACGTTATACGTAAGATCTTCGGAATAGTGATTTAAAGTACCCTTTCTTTAACCACAGTACTTAATTATGGTCTTATTGTCGATTTCCTCAGCGTTGATGTGGTCCGCAGTATCAACAGCATCCTCATTATCTATGGGGTTCCCAATACCAGCGGTCACGGCAGCAACGCACGCTCCATACGCCTTACGTCACGTTACAACTTGTCAGCAGCCGTTATCTCATTCTTTGTGACCACGACTACACATAACATGGTGCTTCGCATTGATGAAAACAATGTAGGATAATTACAAATTTTACTTGCCTACAATTTTTTGTATTGTTCTACACTACTATTCTTCTAAACGTCCTCTTAAAAATACAATTGTTGGTAACACGTGCTGGCTATACCACGCTAACGGGTGGTGGAACACTAGAGCGATAACAGGATCCTCAAAAACTATGGTCACAATTGTCTTGCGAACAATATTCTTATGAATGACTTTTTCACTTGGTGTAATCATATTGTATTTTATAAAAAATAAAGAAACCAAGAGATAAAAAACATTTTTTGGCTTATGGCTACAGTATAGTGCTGAGCATTTTCATCAAACAAGACGGCTGACATGGTCTACAGAGGTAGTAAGTAGAGTCGTACGTACCGATATTTTCAGCTAACAAATAGCATACAGCAAGCTTTTATAGATGACAACATGGCACTTTTGATCTTTTTCACACAAAATTCTCCAAAACTCTTGTTTAACACTGCCTTTCGGTGCAAACAGATACATACACAAGCACTGAAACTAAAATTGACGGTAAGCATGCACTTGTTTCTCGTACATTGGCACTTAATGTTGCCATCAATAAAAAATCCTTTCGTCTGACTTGGCTAAGTCAGTACTGATAATATTTTCGCTACTCTGCATTTATTGTACCGCTTAGATAAATTTTGAATTTAAAAGATACGTTTTGGGCCTCTTTTTAACTAACGCTACTTTTGCATTGACTCATCCGATTTTTGATGAGCACCTTGTCGATTAAATCGAACAAGAACGTGGCACTTACACTAATCATCATGAATATGAAAAAAGGACTATTTACCATAAGTGCAAATAACTAAGATATAACATAAACTGCTACAGACTATATTACATTGTTGCAATGCCACTTATGTGCCACCACTCCCACTGCCATCTGTATAGTGCATCTTTCCTTACATTTTCTAGCAGCATAGCCATCACTGAATATACGAGCAGCTATTTGCGTCGTCATTCATTCTTTTAAGTTCGTTCCTGCTGTGTTTCTGCAGTTTTGAAGATAATCGTCCGTTGCCATCTTAGGCAACGTTTAGATAAAGCGGCATAACGTATCTGGTAAAAGTTTCAGAGCAAGAAACATAAAGAGGTGGACTGCTGGATACAGGCATCTTGCTATTCGTCCTGTTTCACGTTAATGTAGTAGAAGATTTTTGTACATCTCTCTCTGTGTAAGTGTATGGATTTAAAGTAGAGATGCTCCTTATTAACGTTTTTAAACAAGTTTTAGATAAGAAATTTTTGAAACCATGCTTCTTACACAGGGTCTGGCAGCTGCACCTACATGGGGGCAGACGACAGTAAAGTATGATTCCCACTTTGCTGCTCAATTTCTTGCGGTATAGGTACAACAAGTTAGAGAGGATAAGAGAACTAACTAGTAAGTAGACTATGGGGCAAAATAGCTGGTCCAGCCAAAGCAAGCCGAAAGCCATAGTGAGACGTAAGAGTTACAGGGAGCGAGAAAAATGTCTACTGTGCTACCGCTGCACAATTGGTATATCTATGGCATTTCTTTTGTATAAAATCCTTGTAATTAAATGCTTACAATATAACAAAGGTACACTTAATCACAGACATTTATCACTTACGTATTTATATTAATAGCTTAGTCCTTGGAAGAGTTATTACGTGGGGCGAAAGCACAAACTGTGTATGTGTGAGCTCCAGCTGCCTAGAGCAGAGAGACAGAGTTGATGACTTTGACTAAGGCTAAAATGGGCTCTGTTAGGCCAGCCGCTTTCTTGTCGTACCTTGGCTTACTCCGAACCTTCCAGACCTTTCATAGCTTCTTTTTTTTTCTCTTTTATGCAGAAAACTTTATACTGACACAGCTGCTCCTTTCGTTGCCTGTGGCACTCGTCACTGTTGATGGGTTCTGATGTGCTGTGTCGCCGTTGATTTTTGCTGTTGCCGTTGTTGGTACTTTGCTTTGATAATGACACTGCCCTATCCACCTCCCCTTTTGGAATGTTTGACGAAAGGTCAAATGTAACTGTTAACTTGTTATGCTCTTTTTCGTTTGCCACGACTATATAATTCGATGACTGTTTTTGATCCTTGGATCCTCAGTTATTTTGTATGCTTGTTTGCTGTAAACTAAGTTGTATTAGTGGTATGTCAGTGCTAGCCAAGTGCCCCAGCTTCAGGCACTCAATGCCTTTGTTTTTTGATTTACCCTCGATTTTCACCTGGTACAACCACTTTGTAATGTACTTCACTATTCTAAAGGGTCCTTGTTAAGAAGAGTCCAATGGTGCTTCGACATGATCTTATCGCACAAATACATGTGTACACTGATTTATATCCTTGCCCCAGAAGGGGTAAATTTTTGAGTGATGCGATAAAGGAACCAGCCTTATGCTTTTCATTAACTGCTTGTGTTGTTGAATAAAAGCACTGGGGTGATCGTCCTGTGTTTAATGCACAATAAACCCTCCTCGGACTTATAGTATTTTTCCATATAAAAATTTCTGTAGGTGATGGTTTCAGGTCTTTTTCGTAGGCTGTGCGCAGTCCAAGCAGCACCGAGAAAAGCAAGAGAGTCCATAGAATGTAAGGTTTAGACATGAGCTCTGCCTTAAGTGTATGATGCCATATCTCTACCAAACTATGTAAAGTAAGATAACATGGGGATGTGGGTGTTTTGTTGAAGCCAATAAACTTCGTCTGGACCACAAAGAGTTTCGACTTGAATAAGTGTCCCTGATCTGTTGTTATCATCAACGGGATGTCATAATGGCTTATCTAGTGGGTCATTAAATTATGCGCCACGGTTTCAGCTGCTGTCTTTTCAGTGGTACAGTAACTGGCCATCTTGTAGAGCATCTTGTAAACAGTACTTGTAGCCATTTTCTAGAGACAAGATGATGAGATCTAGGTTTATATGTGTAAAGTGAGTTCCAGAGACTTTTAGATGCTCTGAAGATAGGCAATGGTGTCATTAAGCCTTTGCTCATTAATACAAAACATATTGTTTGGCCCAAGTGGCAGCATCCTTCTTAATTTCAGGCCACACGTACTCTTACTTTAAGCTACGTACTGTGGATCTGTACAGGGATGAGACACCTCGTGAAAATGAATTAAAAGCTGTGCGTCTCAGCTGAGGAGAAAGATAAGGTCTTACCACGTTGTCACTGACGTCAAAGAATATTGTTCTGTCCTCAATAGAGAGCCTTTGTAGATTGAACGAGCAGTGCTGCCTGGCCTCTGAAAGTATTTTGTCTGACTACTGTGCTTCGTTAATAAGGTTGGCACATATAACTGTGGGAATAACTGTAGTGCTTACTCTTGATAGTTCCTTTGCAACCATATTTTCTTCACCTTTTACGAAGATGATTTGTGTTAAGAGTTGGGCTCTGAAATCTCGTTGCCACAGGCATCTTGGTGATGCCTTCTCCATTTTCTATGAAAGAGCATCAATGAGTGGCTTGTGATTGGTTTTAATTACCAATTCCCAGTACTTCAGGTGATGTTGGGAATATCTTTTTGCTGTAATAATTGTCAGCAGCTTCATGTCATGTGTACTATACTACAATTTAGCTGGGCCTCATTTCATTGAGAAGAATCCCACAGACTCCCAAATTTCATTCAGTTCCTGCTCAAGCGTGGCCCCTACAGTCACGTCAGACGCATTTGTTACTAGGACTGTTGGCGCCATAGCTGAGGAATAGGTGAGTTGGGTTCTGTGCAAAATTAAGTTTTTTCATTACTCGAAGGAGTCAATGGCCTTTTCATTCCACTGTACTTTTCTCTGGTCATCCTTACGTGCCCCTTCGAGGAATTTATTCGGCTTAAATATGTGGTGCACCAGGTAGGCAAGTCCTGTAGTAGCTCGCTATTTCTAAAAATCTTCTTAGCTGCTGAATGGTGACAGGTCACAGGAAGTCCGTAATTGCCTTGGTGCCCTCTTGCGTGGGTTTGTAACCCTTAGGTAAAATTTCGTCGCTTAAAAAGGTTACCTTTTGTTGGCCCAGCGTGCATTTATCAGCATTGATCGTGAGTCCCAATTGCCTGATCCGTTAAAAAACTGTGAGCAAATGCTTTGCACATGTCTGCTTATCGTCTGAGAATATCAGAATATTATCTATACAACAAAAGACAAAATCCAAGTCCCGGAACACATTGTCAATAAGTCTTTAGAATGTTTAAGTAGCTCTTGTTAGTTCAAAGGGAATGGGAAGGGAAAGTAAAGACGTGTAAGTGGGTCCAGCAAGCATCTGTGCTTTAAGCCTGGCAATAGGCCATAATGAGTAAGAAAATCAGCGCTGATAATTATTTAATCTGCGTCTGCAATTAGAAATCGTTATTAAAAAACACGTAAGAAACCAAGATTTAAAACGATCAGCCGGTTCCTACAAGTGTATGTTACGCTGGAATTTGCTGCATGGAACTTAGTGCTCTCGAAACTAAGATGCTCCTTAAAAAAAATTTTGGAAATTACAGACACAGCAGAGCCAATGTCAATTCATCCTTTTCAGCAGTATTTTTGTCAGTGGTGATGAGGCACTTCTCTCCAGAACTGCCGCTTCTCGTTTCCGTTGAGCACCGCTGCTTTAGTTTTCCGGAAGCGTGTTTTACCTTGTACAAGAAGGAACGTATCGGTAGGGTTTGTCTCCGAATTTTTTGTTAAGAAAACAAAGTCTGTTATCTTTGTTACTACTGCCCTCAACTTTTCCTCTAACCTCCCTGCGTGAGTGGGAGCACCAACGATTTTTTAACTGCTGTTGGATCTTAAAAAGATGCTCAACTTGCTTTGCCAGCGTCCTTATAATTTGTTTTAGGTCCTTCAACTTTGTTAGAATATAAGTAAATTAACATTGATTGTAGTAAGCGACATCTACTATACGGTGGAGATAGGACTTGTACGAGACACAATGGGAGCAAGAGTACATGTAATAAGAAAGTTTTAGGCAGACTGATTATAGCCGTTGCTGGGTATGCACGCTCGTGTCGTGTCTTTCTCAGTGTTATGAGAGTAACTGTAAGAATCGTTATTAATCCTTATTCGTTATGTTAAATAAACTTGTGTATTAGTAAATCTGTCTTCTTCATTGGATTGGCTACCTCGCAATACATTTATTTTATTCAACAAACTTTAAGCTAGTGTCAGTTTCCATGTTGATAATGGTACTAAAATTGTTGCGTACGTCATCTTTCACATGTATTTTTTTTTTGGTGGGCCAATTTCATCTACAATTTTGTCACCCTTTTATAGGAGCTTATTTAAATCTACTATATTAATTATTACTAAGTGTGCACTCACTTGTTCAGGTAAATAATCTTAAAATAAAGTCCACATTATGAAGTCTTTACCCTGTCCATCTGCAAGTGACTTTATCTTTTGCAGAAAATGCGTAGGCCATCGATCAGCCACATGCGTGTCACATAGAAGTTTTTTAAGCCTTGACTCGCTCAATTACGTAAGCATGATCAGCATACGGCTTTTTATTGCAGCAGACTTTTTGGTAGCAGAAGGGTTCGTGAGCAGGTCACTCACGAATAATTATATGACTGGGTCAAGGTTCAATATTACATGCTTAATCTTTGTTGAGTCACTCGCGATGCAATGCATCTTAAAGGCCACTTTCATTTTTGCGAACTAGAACGCTGCGGTTTCTTTGCAAAATGGTGGCAAAGTTATTCTGCTTACCAAGGATGCCTGGGTGCCTCTCACCTCTCTCTGGACAGTGACTGCTGCCTGCTCCTGTTTAATGCAAAGCATCTGTTGCTACAACTGCTGCATGATGTTCTGTTGCTCTTGTTGGTAAGCTGGGTAAGTTTCCTCACCAATTTAAGTTGTTTGATTTCTTTGCTCTGTTTTGCCCATGACTTGCCGTTCACTGGGTTATTTGTTAGCATATAGCCGCTTGCCCTCGTATCGAAGTAGATCTATAATGAGGCGCTTCATCTTGCAGGATCACTTGTAGAAATCATTGTGTTGAGGTTTCACTTACGTTTTTTACGGAAATTGTTTTTACCGTGCTTGAACACTCAAATTTCTGAAGATTAAGGACACGTCAGGTCACTACTATGGCACTTCGGGTTACACGTAATATGTATGTAGGCTATGTGACAGAGGCCATTAACGGAAACTTAAATAAATATTCATTTTTAATGTATAGAGTCGTTACAAGTATGTGCTTACAATAAAACAAAGGTACACTTAATCACGGTCATTCATCACTTACGTGTTTATATTAATATTTTAGTCTTTGGAAGAGTTACAACGTGAGACAAAAGCGCAAGCTGTGTTTGTGTGCGCTACAGCTGCAGAGAGCAAAGAGAAAGAGTTGATGACTTTGACGAAGGTTAAAGGGGCTGTGTTGGGCCAGCAGCTTTTTTGTCGTTTTTTGGCTTGTTCTGAATCTTCTAGACCTTTTGTACCTTTTTTTTTTCTCTCTTATGCAGAAAACTTAATGCGGACATAGCTGCTGCTTCCGTTGCCTGTGGCACTCTCCGCTGTTGCTGGGCTTTGATGTGCTGTGTTGCCATTGGTTCTTATTTTTGCCGTTGTTGGTGCTTTGCTCCGATGACAACACCACCACATACTATGAAATTTGCTTTTGAACATTCCTTATAAACGCTTGCGTAAGTAAAACGCTTAAGCGTGCATGCATATAGTGTGCATCTACTATTTGTATCTAGTATTACCAGTTAAAACTAAGTGTGTGCACAAATTTAAACTTGCGTCATCTTTCGTTTATAACAAAAAAGTTGATCGGAGTTATCCCGATGAAATTTTTCACTAGAAAGTACATTTCAAAAAAGACACCTTGTTAAGTCCAAATTAAAAAAAAAAAATTCGAATGGCTGCTACGAATCAAAAAGTAAACGTATCGTATTTTAGCTCCTATTATTACTATAATAATTTTGTTTTCAAACTCATGGAGACCTCAGAGCTCGCAAATGCACCTGGCTGCTAATCTCTAAGTTAAACGTTAAAAACATTCAACAACAAATCAAACATTTAATGATAAATTCTGAGATCTCACTTGTTTAAACATAATGTTTTTATGTACCAACCGCAGTTCACTTGACAACGGTTCTTGGGCGGTGACAAAAATGACAGCATTTCAAAGGTTTCACTTAACAATTCAGCAACAGGTTGCCATAATTTTTTTAGGTTATGAGATGAGGTGCGTTGTATTAATAATACTAATACCTGCCTTAAACTCAATTGTCAACAGTAAGAAACAGTGTTTTCCTTCATTTTTTATTACATTTTTTTTCTTTTAATAGCTCTACCACACGTTTTTGAAAGAAAAGGAAGCCTACTTAAAATCATTAGCTGAAAAACTTTTTGTACTTAAATTTTTTGCTGCGATGCTTTGTTTCCGAGAAATCTCCAGATAATTAAAAAAAAAACAATATTATACATTTTACAATAAATAAGTATCTTTTCAGGCTTGCCCATTCTAACTTTTAAATAGGTCAATATTTTAGTACTGACCTTCAGACCTATTTTAATTATTAATGGATTACAACTTTTGCTTTTGCTCACCCTTCATGGCTTGAAAAAAAAAAAAAAATTTTTTTGCATCTGATTACGACAGTTATAACCGTTTTTAATTTTCTTACAATTTTTTTTGTTGCTTCTTCCTGAGTATAAACATTTGAATTTAATTTTTAAAAGAATAGGATTATACATCAAGGACAATCTTACGTCTCTTTGCTCCTGCTTCGAAGGTCCATTGGGGTGATAAAGACCTCGGTGGCCATAGCACTCATATAAAGGAAACTACCATAAATATTATTTTGAATTATCTCAATGTATTGCTTCGATTCTTTTACAGTACCGTTGATATTACGTAGAAAGCTGAAGTTTCCTACCGTGTTCACAAGGTATCTCTTATTACTTTATTATTAGGCAAATTAATAACTATTTATTTTAAAAAACTTTCCACGCATACTACACGTTTATAAAAATGAGTAAATGCAGAATTTAGAAAAAATTTAGATGGCTTGATGTAACAAAGAAAAAAGTCGGATGAGATAGTAATATAATAAAGTTTGATAAGTTGTCTTTTTTTTTAACGTACATTATACTTTACTTAAGGCAACCATTATTATTTTCTTAAAATGTCAAGAATATGCAACACCTTAAATTTTCGAAAGGTATTTAATTACGAACATTAACACCCAAGAAAGAAACTCCGTAAGGTAAAACTTTTATTAAATCCGTTTTAAACCATACTGATCACAAATGCTACATTACTTATTAAGTATTCAGTATCCTATTGTTTTGGAATATTTACGTACTTGAATTTTGAGTAACAAATGTGTGCCAAGAATTTCAGGTTCAAAATTTTAAGAATAGAGGTGAAAAAACAGATAACTTTTTATTGGTACCAGTCGTAACATTTAGCTTAGTATGGCACTGATGTAATAACCAAGAAAATCTTCGTTGAAATAAAGGCAATAAGGATTACTACTTTAAGACACTTTGTCTGAACCACTGTAGCACTTAACCTTATTATTATGCTTTGTTATTTTCTTATTTAATAAATAATTAATTGTTAAAAATTGTAGTAAAAAGAAGCATTACCTGCTTCTGACATCGTGAACATATATTAAAAGTGTGTTTTTGTACCAGCCCTAAAAAAAGTATTTCATTACTTGCGAGAATAACGGCAACTAAGTATATTTCACCTAACATTCACTGTTTTTTTCGGCCACACACTAGTGTACTCACTAATTGATACTAAATCAAGGTTTTATAAAATAGTTTTTTAAACAGTATTTTTAAAACATTGGGGAAGTTAATTTAAGGGACTGCCCACTAGAATACTCCCAGAATGTTACATAAATTTTTGTTAGCACTCTCTGAAAACTCTCAAGTTCTCTTTCATACTCTTTGAAGCTCTAGAGTTCTCACAGCTAATTGAGATTATTACAAACTTAAAATAGTGTGATATAGAAATGAATGAGTTGTTTGGAGAATTTTGGAGAATACATAAGAGAACTAGAGAATCAAGAGTAGCAAAAAGACGTCTTCAACAGAACGAGAGCAGAGTGAGAGCAAGGGAGTAAGCAGGAGTAGATCGAGCACTTAAGAAAATAAAGTTTAGTGGTGAGGAAAGTAAGAAACTGGAGCTTGTCCCTTTTTCCGCAGGCTCAGTTCTCTTTGTACTTTTTCTTAACTCTCAGCTTCTCTCTAAGACTCCTAACTTCTCTGTTGCACATCCAATGTTCTCCAAACCTTCAAACTATTCTTTATTATTCTATCTGTATCTTTTGTATCCTTTCCCACATGCTATTTCTAACTTAACTTAAACTGTGAATTGCATGAAGTATTTTTTAGAATCTTATTCTATATTATACGAAGCACTTAAAATTAATGATTTTCTCAAAACAGTGGGTTTTTAAATAAGCACAAAAATTAGTTAATAACCTTATTCACTACGCAACTCTATTATTTGTACCACCAAAAAATCTTTTTTTCTCACTAATGAAAGTACTAAGAGGACAGCCCTTTACTCAAGAGTACGAATAATTATATTATTTCTCTCTGTTAGTGATAAATAAACCACTACGTAAAAAATTAAAGTGCAATAAACGGTGAATTTTTATTAATCATACTTGTTCTCTTAAGTTCTTATTTAGTTAATAAATGATCAATACAAAATTAGAGTTAGGATCCAAATCACTTGTGCTTGCGTAGGGCTTCACAAGAGTTGATAAAAATTTTGTTATTGTCTTGTATTGTCTTGAATTTAAAAAAAGTATTTAATACAAAATGTAAGTCATATTTTTAGAACAATATTAATACAACACTGTTAAAAATATTTCCTTGCTAAAAATTATTGGTTTTTCGTGTGAGTAGTAAATTTTGGTAGATTTAACACAAACAAGTATCAATGCAGAACTAAATCTTTATTGTGACATGATAATTTTACAATAATTAGTCATAAAATATGAGAGTACTTTTCATCCATGAATTGAAAGAAACCAACGACATCATATTTTTATTTTTGATTAATAGGGGTATACGCGTTAATGATTTATTCATCAATTCGAAATATCAAAATAAGATTTGGTCCTTGTAGTTTAATGCAGTAACTACTTGCTTTTTTTCTAACAGAAAAGTGGCTCATTATTTTAACGTTAATTTAATTATAGTAGGCAAAACAATTTTAGAAATGTAAGCATCAAAATTAAGATAAATAGAGTCTTTAGTATACAGTTTATTTCAAAAAAATTACAACGTTTCCATGCCGTAACTCAGATTATCCAAATTCAGTATTCAGAATTTGTTTAAATTACTTTTTCCAAGTTTTTTGAGATCTAAACTACTCAAATACTTTTGGGCCTAACTCTACAGTCATTTTTTAAAAACCTTTGTTAATGTTAGTGCAATTTTTAAAAACTTTGTAAGAGCGTTATGGTAAGAACGTAGTTCTGATTACCGCAATAGTTATTTCTTTGTAATTGTGAAGCCCAAAATCAAAATTTTTAAACGAAAACTTATTTGTTTCATCAGCACTCCAAACCACTTTGCTCATCATAGTCATCTCACTGATGATTTTAAATGCCTTTGAGATTAGTGGCGTTACAATAATAATCGCTTATTTCACTGGAAAAAGCGTTATGTATTTACAACGATACTTAAAACAGATAAATTCAGCCTTGAGTCAAAAATAAATTTATAGTATTTTCGTACGTTGCGGAAGACATAAAGATAAATATTCAATGTCCGAAAATTAATTTATTGGCCAATTAAATTTTGTAGTAAAAGTAGGCTTAACGAATAAAATGGCTCGTGTTTCAAAAAAAAAATTTTTTTTTGGTTCTAAAGTATCAGCAAGAAAGCCTTGTATTAGAAAAACCTAAAAATACCTTGAACTTTCTGATGCTAGAGAGTAAAAAGATTTTAAAATCAGCATCGAGTTGCCAGACGATACAAAAAATTTGATTTTTAAAAGTTCTTTGTTATGGCAATTAAATTTTGGCCAGGTTTTTTAATCTTACGATCACGGAAAAAAAATTTTTGAATTGATTTTGAAAAAGTAATTAGAGAAAATTAACGAAAATTGGCTTACACTGTTTACAAGACATTCTGACTCGAAATGTTTCAATTCATTGTTTTTAAACATAGGTCTTATGAAATTTTGTAAAGTATCTTTAAAATTGTTAAATTACCCGTATTCAAAATTCTTTTCTTGTCATGTGTAAGTATAGCTATTATAGAACGCAAACAAAAACATCGTTTGATTGAAAATGTAAGGAGCGAATTTAAGAACAGTCATTAAATTAGCAAAAGTTATCTTGGTTAAAAAATGCTTTGGGAAACCAATACAAGACACTCTAACTTGTTACCAAGACAAAATTTATTTTTTCAATATATTTTATAAGCAGTAGAAAATTTCCTTTAATATCAGTTTGTCATGCTCTTATAAAGCTCAAGTTTGCTAGCCTCAAGGGACATTTTATAAATAAAAAAATTTAAAAAAAAGTGTGTTTCTAACTGATGATGCTTACTTGCTTATGTTATCTATAAGCATGGCATTTATAAATAAAGAATAATTAATCGTATAACAAGAACACAAGGGATTTTTAAATTGGTTCATTAATTACCCGTCACGTATGAGAACATCTCCCTTATGCAGGAATCCAATAACATCTTGATTACCTTCAAGTTAATGCCAGGTGTCTGGTTATTTTTATACATAAGTGAAATAAAAATCATTTTTTAATACGTTAATCTGAATGCACAATGTTTTTATTTCACTATTTCAGAGCTCCCTTAGTAAACAATATCATTAATCTCACCTAATTGCTTAAAACAATGAAAAAAATTCAATTAAGACGTACAGACAAAAATGTTTTATACCTCTGAGAATATTAAATATAAGAGATTACTACACATACAGTTTAGTAATTTATTAATGAAACTTATTACCAATTCACCTTACCTTCCAATTATTACACTCGATTTTGAGTACCTAACTGAGTAGTCGGTCAAAGCGTAATACTCGAATCATTTCGATTATTGGGTAAAGTAGAGTAAACGTACATAATTCAAAAAAAAGATTTCATTATTTATGAACAGTTTACTTTAACGAAATCAAGGTAAATCTGATTTTACATATCTTTACAAGATAAAGTTATATATTGAGTAATAAAAACGCTTTTTCTTCCTGCTGAATGAAACAAATGTCGTTAAATATACAGATACAGGTAATAATATTTACGTTCAACATTACCACCCATTTTATTTTTTGGATCTACACTCTGTTATAAATAGCTTTTTCACAATCTTGAACCATAAAAAATTGATGTTTTGGAATCAGAAAATCTTGGCACTATTCTACATGCTCACGTTCTACACATCGTTCTCCTCTATTTACGATTTTTTTTTGTGTTGAACTTGAGGGAAGTCCATACATAATACAGTTTATTATAAAGTTTTTTGATTAAAATAAAAATAGGCATGAGCTCTTTTTACCTAGTATCAGACATCACTGCAAAAAGCATAAGCTTAAAGACAAAAACAAATAGTGAAACGTTATTGTATATAGTTTCATATAATTTATTGTTTTTCTTAAGATTTTAAAATAATTTTTGTTTCAATTCTTCTGTTAAAGAGATAAATTGTTCCTAATAGTAAACAAATTGAGCACTCAGTTTCCTTTACTTTCACAATAAAAATACTGTTAACAAGTGATGTTTTCAAGCATTTGTATTAATTAAATTATGTTTGTGAAGTGTCTTCCATTAGTATTTTAAAAGTAATGGTATTGAGATTTCATCAACCATACAATAGAAATAAAATGCATGTTCACAATAATCTACCTATTTTAACGGTATTTTTCATGTAGATATAATAAATCATGACAAGGGCAATAAAATTTTTTAAGGAAAAGCATTAAAAGCTCTTAAATCTAGAAAAGACAGTTTAAACATTACTAGTGTACCCTAAAAAATTTTTTAAAACTAATTCTAATAGTATTAAAAATTTTAATTTTATCACAAGTAAGAAGTACAGCTAGGGGGGTACGAGACCACAGTTGCTCCATATCCTAGGGAGATACGAGGCCAGAGATCCCCGTAGCTGTACGGAGCCACTCTGGCCTTGTATCTCCCTACAGAGCCGATCAGGCATACGTACAAGCGCCGGATATGCCGGTGGATCCACTCTGGCCTTCAATACGCCTACAAAGTCAGTCAAGTATACCTACTAGCGCCAGATCAGCCGGTGGATCTGCACCTCTACACGTGTAGCTTTTACGCTGAGCACACATATTACTGGGTCTAATTGTTCAAATCACACCCTTTAGCATTGACAAAGGTTCCCCATAGCACGCGTGCGTTACTCGAAATAGATAAAAGAATAAACGTGCTCGAGTCAATGCGTCTTGCTCCACAATGCATACATGGATGAGCTGCAAAATAAGGCTCTATTGACGTATGACTCTACTAGAGAAAATATCGAGCCACAAACACAGATATCAAGTGTAATTTAATATCACACTTTTGATCTCACAGGTGTAGACGTGATTGACTCAATTGCTAAATTATACACACTATCGTTGACGAAAGTTGTCCATAGCACGCGAACTCATTTTACTCAAAAGACAAATCTCATAAATTGAGACATTTTTTCAGATTCAATTGGAGTTATTAATAGATATTGATATGCTTATGTTTATTGAACGTGGTATAACAGCAGGCTTTACTTAATATAGCAATCGTTATGCCAAAGCTTATTACTAGTATATGAATTAAGGTTATAAATCTAACGAAGATGAAAAACATCTTATTCATTATGACATCAATAATTTATATGGGTAGGCTATGACTCAACCATTACCTTATAGTAGTTTTAAATGGACACAAAATATGAATCCGGTGGGTATCACAAACGTAAAAGATGATGCTGAAATTGGTTACATTCTCGAAGTAGATCTTGAGTGTCCAGAAACGCTACACAATGCACATAAGGACTAACCATTTTACACTGAGCATAAAACACCTGTAGGATCCAAACAGAAAAAATTAATGACTACTTTGGACGACAAAAATCGCTACGTTATACATCATCGAGCACTAAAACAAGAATTAAAGCATAGGCTCTACTTGGAAAAAATTTATCGAGTGTTAGAATTTAAACAAAGTACATGGTTGAAGAAGTATATAGACTTGAATAGATCAAAAGGCCAAAGTGCGAAAAATGAGTTAGAGAAGATGTTTTTCCAACTGTTTATAAAAAAACGATGAAAAATGAGCGAAAACATGTTGATGTAAAGCTCGTTAATAAGTGGGAAGGACAGTATGGTGCAGAAGCACTTATTAGTAGACTGAACTTTCATAGTTGTGATATGTGTGACAATCAGCTTGTTGCAATACAGTTGTAACGTACTGAAATCTGTATGAAAAGACCTATAAACGTTGGATTATGTGTCTTAGACTTTTCATAAATAAGTGTTAAAAGATTTTACTATGACTTAATGAAAAATTATGTAGAGGATCAATGCAAACTACTCTATACTGATCCTGATAGTCTTTTATATAAAGTAACTAACACCAATATGTATAAAGTCATGAGTGATAATCTTGAAGAATTCGATACATGGGATTAGGCTGAAAACAATTCATGTAACATTTAATAAGGCAATAGTAAAATTGTTGGCCTCATAAAAAATAAACATAATGGAAATGTCATTTCAAAATTCGTGGGATTCAGGAGCAAGATGTAAATTATAAAAATACAAAATCAAAAACCATTAAAAAAAGCAAAAGGTGTAAAAAAACAATGTGGTACAGGCTACAATCACTTTTGATGATTATACCAAATGTCTGTGTGAAAATACAAGCATGTCTCGAGAGCAGAAAAGTATTCAATCACGTTATCATCAACTCTTCTCAAAAAAAGAAAATAAAGTAGTGTTGAGAGCCTACGACGATAAGCATTATCTACAGTGTGATCAAACAGATACTATACCCTGAGGCCACTATAGCATCATCCCAAGACTTACCAATGAAGGAGAAGAAATCACCTATCAGAAAATCAAACCTGAAGAGGAACCTAAAAATCAACAAGTTAAATTTCTCTCAAACAACGGGGGGGGAGAGCCATACATGAGGAACTGCAACAACTGGCTGAGCTTAATCTTTCGACAACTTCAAAGAAGATAAACATTGAAAATTTTAGACAAGAGAGTGCGTTCTAGTAGGATTGCATACTCATCTAACTTTAAAGATTGTGACACTATCTTGAATAAAAAGCCTAAATTAACTGAAGGTTAGTAAGTATTCAACATCTCTTTTTTGTTAAATTAATGCATGCACTGATAACTTCTTAAATGTTTCAAACTGTACGATTTATACACTATCAATGAATTTGTTCTATTTCACACAAGCTTTTAAATATTTTACTTTGTGTTACAGATGAATCTTGATAAATTAAATCTTATCGCTAGTGGTCAATATCTCTACACTGAAAACTGAAAGAAGATAAAAATGATCGCATTCTTATGCTTACAAGACCGAAGAAAGTCAATGCACAGTATGAAATAAAGATTGTTACCGAATTTGACGATGAATTCTAAATGTTTCTTCCAAAAATAATTGTAGATGCATTACTAGAAGATGAAAATTATTTAAGGAAATTGCAAGGGGATGCGAATAAAATAAGATTATTTATGTGTGTTTAGGAAACTAAAATTGTATTTTCATTTCCATCATTATGTAATTATTTTAGTGCAAAAAAAAAAAAAAATCAAGTTGAATGTAATTTTGTGCATTTAATTTATTCATTTTTGATACAATTAACACTAAGAATTTTAATTCTCTGCAAATTTTTTTATATTTACATTAAGTTTTAGAAAAACACATGATAAATCTTTTTTATCAATCTAACTATTACTTGTAAATACTGTTGAATCCCAACAATTTAATAAGAACACAATTTTTTCAACGACTTAAGATTTTTCCAACAAGATAAGTATCTGGCTATTTGGTTTTTTGGAGTTCCTGCTTATAAAAATCTTCAGAGATTGGTTGCTCTTAATAATCTTTTAACTGGTGAGTTGGTGGGCTTGTAGGGGCTACTTAAGCTATCATAAAAATTTTAGTAGACCAGTTTGGCATATATCCTTTTTTAAACATTTGCTTGATATTGCTTACTCGTACTTTATTACCCACCTTAAATTTAGGCTTTTTTCTTTCTAATATTTCTTTAGATATAAAATTCTTAATAACATTCTTCGGATTATCAGCTGACACATCCTCAGGTCTTATAGCTATCGATCGGTGCTTCCTATCATTGTAGTCCACTAATAACTCAGGTAAAATATCAATCCATTTATAGCTACCTTGTAAACTAAATTTTTTCCAAATAGCATGCTTCAGTGTATAATCAAATCGCTCACATATGAATGCTTCGAGATTACTGTAAGTAGAGTAAGAATTAATTTTGTACTTTCACATGAGACTTTAAGTATTTTCATTGTAAAACTCTATACCACGATCCGTTTTTTTTTTTATTAAAGTGCTTTACGTCTGGCTCCTTTAATAAAGGCTTAGCACTTAATAAGGGCACTTAGCACTTAGGAAAGGGACAAGGAAAGGGATGGGAGGCCTTTCCATTACTGGGAGGGGAGTAGGGGGAAATTAGGAAATTTTGCTGCGAGAAGGTCGCCTAAGCCCTCCTCGAGGAGCACTGAGCGATGAAAAAGCACACGATTAAGGATAAAGCCAATAGCCAGCAACTTTTCAACTGGCACTCCCAAAAGGCCTTGCGTTTATTGCAACGAGCCTCATGGTATTTTTACTTGTCCGAAATTCAAAGAATTGTCAAGTCAACAGCGGTTTCAGCATTGTAAATCGCAAAAGCTCTGTCTAAATTGTTTAAATCCTAGGCACTTTGCTGATAAGTGTCAGTCAACAAAGAGGTGATAGGTTTATAATGCACTTCATCATATGCTGCTGCATTCTGACAAGGCAAGTCATAGCTATCCTGAGAAGGACAAACATCCAGTCAAAGGATCAAGTAATCCAATGGAACAAAAGTCTGAACAAGCCAAAAACTTGAATGAAGATCCTTCTGGGCTGCCACGTCTTTGTGACCCTTAGTGGGCAATAAATCATTCAATTCCACGGTACTATTGGCAACGGCTAGAATTATTTTATCGAACAAGCATGGTAACTCGATAATAGTGAGAGCACTCATTGACCCAGCTTCAGAGAGCTCATTTGTTCCAACCCGAGCAACTTAGTTTTTGAAATTGACTTTAAAAAGATTTTAAGGCTCGGTGATTGAAATGGGTGAGAATGAGACTTTAAGATTTTAAGGCTTAGCTCAACTGATTATTTCTTCAAAACGAGATAAGAACTTTCGAGTCAATTGCACGGCATTAGTGTAAGACGATTTAACTCGTCTACTATCCAAAAGGCAAGTTCAATTTAGTAACTGGTCTTTTCTTCATGGCTTTGAACTTGCTGATCCATTGCTTCATAAACCTGATAAGGTCAACTATGTGATAGGAGCTGATACCTATCCTCTTATTCTAAAAGATGGTGTCAAAAGAGGGCCTGTTGGAGCTCCTATATAGCTCAACAATCAATTTTTGGTTGGCTACTTACAGGCAAAGTATTAGCTTCATCGCAGCAGTCAGACTCAGAGGTTCAAGTGTTTCACACTTATTCCCAGCCTTCGTTGTCTGAGACTCTCCAACAATTTTAGGAGATCGAGGATGTACCAAATCAGAGCCTTCTTACTCATGATGAGGAGCGTTGTGAGGAGCTCTTCATCAAAACTCACCGTCACAATTCAGAAGGCAGATTTGTGGTAAGGTTACTGTTTTCGTCAAAGCCATGCTTCTCCAACACAAGAGATATCGCAAGAAGGATGCTTTCCCAGCCATTCGATAACTATTTAAGAGTTAGGAAATTTAAAGTGATCAGTGATCTATTGGGGGCGAAATGTGAGAAAATAAATAAATACTAGTAAAGTGTATTTAAATTTTCTTGCATTGATTTATTCATGCACAGCGTTTCGCTGACAATATGCGTCAGCCTCATTAGGCTACAAAATTAAAATTAAAAACAAACAATGAGTGATCTGGAAGGCTCAAACACAAAAATACAATAAATTTTTATGTAAATTGTTACCGCAGGTACGCGAGAATTCGTAAGTTTGGTTGACTTACTCGTCACCTGTCGTGCTATCGACTGGCAATAAATAACAACAACAAGCCAGCGCTTATATAGGCGTAGCCGCATGGGTAGACGGTAAAGGGCGATGAACTCGATCGGGACATTTAAACTTTCGTTGTAAAGGAACGTATGCTCGATTAAAGGAAAGCACATCCTCCTTTCTATTGATATTGTGTTTGTCGAGTTTTATAGAAAGCATTTCGGAAATAATTATTTTTTTGTAATTGGATTCTTTGTTAAATATTTTAAAGTTATCCAATTGAATTCATGGTCAAAATTGATTTGGTGTGCACAAACAACGGAATTAAAGTTTTTACTTTTCATACGTTCACAAACGCGGACCTCCGCCGCTCACTTTGTTTCACCCACATATGACGCAGGACAATTTTTACAATAAAACTTATATACTACATTTGTCTGTTTATGTTTATTCGTTGTATCTTTTCCTTAGTGGACGATATGCTGCAGTTTATTGTTGATAAGAGGGTAAGTGTGAATATTACAGGGTTTTAACATGGTTGAAATTTTTCAAAATTATTGTCAATGTATGGTATGCCAATTTTGCAGAGAGGGTAGGTGTTTCTAGTGCTTCTGTTATGATTACTATATTTGTGTCTTTTAAATCTGACCTTTATGTTTTTACCAATAAAGTTAAAAGAGTAATTGTTTTTTATTAACAGGTTTTTGACCCTAGCAATATTCACACCGTGAAAACGTATACTGGCAAGTAAGATCGCCCTATCAACCAAATTAAAAACAATATTTCTCTTATAGCTAACTGGATGACCAGAAAAATAATTGAAGATTCGTCCGGAAAAAGTAGGTTTTTGAAACCAGTCCAAATTAAGATAATTAGAATTTCTTATTATCGTCAAGTCTAAAAAGTTGAGCTTCTTGTCAATCTCCATTTCATATGTAAATTTTGGTTTGGGATGATATGAATTAAAAATGTTTAAAATTTTGTCAATATGGTCAACATTAATAAAAAGTAATACATCATCTACGTAACGAAAATAAAAAGATGGAATAATATAATAGTTATTTTTTAAGATGGAGAGACAATCATTTTCCAGGTTGTCCATTACAAGGTCCGCAAACAAAGGTGAAATAAAAGAACCCATTGGCGTGCCGAAAATTTTTTGATAAAAAATGTTGTCAAAAGTAAAAAAAGTATTATTTAAAAAAGTATATATACAAAACTTCTGTACATTGTCGAATTTTATCAACCGGGATTCGACATTTATTCATTATGGTCACAATACGTCGATCGATGCTCCGTAGTACCAACTCTAGAGGAATATCAGTAAATAGGGAGCTGACATCTAAAGACATTAGTATATAATTAGTGGTGGGTTTTATATTTTTTAGTTTGTTTTTCAATTCAAAGCTTTTATTAATGTGTGATATTAGAACGTTGACTGACTTCTTGAGTTCATCGTAAATTACTTTTGCTAGAAAATATGTAGGGCTATTGATAAGAAAGACGATAGGACGTAAAGGGGCATTGACCTTGTGAATTTTCGGCAAGCCATAACATTTAGCTAGAGTTGTATCTGTGAGCGACAAAGCATTGGGATGGTATGTTCTAGAAAGGAAGCCGTTAGAGTTGAGATTCTTTAAAATGTTAGAGGTTCTCTTTTGTAGAGAGTTTAATGGGTTTTTTTTAAATAATTTTATACGTCAATTTATCAGACAGTAAATTATGCACTCTTTCTGTATAGTCACTTTTTTTGAGACAAACCGTAACGTTGCATTTGTCAGCAGAGGTGAAAAATATATCGGGATTTTTGTTTAGAAAATTTTTTGTTGATTCTAAATTTTTTGCGTATTGGCGGTCCTTTCTAGAAATAGCTGGCTTTTGTTTACAAGCATTAACTAAATATTGAGATAATTTGTCACGGATTTCAGTCTTTACTCGATCGTTCGTATCGAGGTGTGAGAGACCAACTTCTAGGTTTTTGATAATACATAAAAAATAGCGTTCACGAAAAGTTGATGGGAGATTGAAATTTGGTCCAAGAGATGCAATTTCGAATCTTATATTATTTTAGACCAAATTAATTTTGACCATGAATTCGATTAGGATAACTTCAAAATCCTTGACAAAGAATCCAATTACAAAAAAAGAATTATTTCCGAAATGCTTTATATAAAACTCGACAAACACAACATTAATAGAAAGGAGGATGTGCTTTCCTTTAATAGAGCATACCTTCCTTTACTACGAAAGTTTAAATGTCCCGATCGAGTTCATCGCCCTTTACCGTCTACCCATGCGGCTACGCCTATATAAGCGCTGGCTTGTTGTTGTAATTTATTGCCAGTCGATAGCACGACAGGTGACGAGTAAGTCAACCAAACTTACGAATTCTCGCGTACCTGCGGTAACAATTTACATAAAAATTTATTGTATTTTTGTGTTTGAGCCTTCCAGATCACTCATTGTTTGTTTTTAATTTTAATTTTGTAGCCTAATGAGGCTGACGCATATTGTCAGCGAAACGCTGTGCATGAATAAATCAATGCAAGAAAATTTAAATACACTTTACTAGTATTTATTTATTTTCTCACATTTTGCCCCCAACGGATCACTGATCACTTTAAATTTCCTAACTCTTAAATAGTTATCGAGTGGCTGGGAAAGCATCCTTCCCAGTGGCCTACTTTTGTCGCGAATAGAACAAGTAAAATCATTACCACGTTGCCAGACGTGAATTGTAAACACATCAGGTCAGCCCACAACTCAGCTGACTGCGTGACCCGAGGACTAGATCCAATTTAGCTAGTCAAGCACTCGCTCTGGGGGCAAGGACCTATTTGGATCACGGAGGAACTACCCAGCTACAATCCAACGCTGTCCAAGCCCATATATCTGAGGACTCGCAGTTAAAGAAGAGTTCGATCGCACAAAAAATTGACTGTGTCCCCTTGTTCAAAAGAAAGTGTTCCTTTTTGTTGACACCTAGGGTTCTGGCGTATATCGCACGATGACAATTTAATGTTAAGCTACCTCTCAATCAGAGAAAACAAGGAGCTTTGACTACCGAAGAAATCAGGAAAGCAAAAATAATTTTGCTTCAGAGCAGTGCAACGCTCTCATTTTAAGGAAGAAGACTTAAGACTAAATCAAGGAGACGCTGTTCACAAGAAGAGTCCCTTACGATGTCTCACTCCGTTTATCTGCGACCAAGGCCTGCTTAGAGTTGGGGGACGACTTGAGCACGCATTTCTCTCAACGGACGAAAAACATTAAATTATACTACCTGGTAATTGTCTACTCGTGAAGTGACTTGCTTTGACACTTCATGGAGGCCCACAGCTCATGTATTCTGTACTGCATTCAACGTGGATCACCAGAGGCATGCGTGTAGTTTCAGGAGTCTATCATCGATGCCCACAACGTACAAGATACTCCAATCGAGTTGTTCAACAGAAGATGGGACAACTGCCTATGGCAAGACTCACACCTTCTCGACCGTTTTGTGGATGTGGCCTGGACTATGCCGGCCCCTTTCCGATCGAAGGGATGTCGAAGGGACGAGAAACAAAATTATCAAAGGGCTACGTAGCCTTGCTTATCTGCTTATTTACTCGTGCAGTTCATTTAGAGGTATTGTCCGATCTAACTTCTGATTCCTTTTTAGCGGCATTTTAGCGGTTTTGTTCCCGTAGGGGTACATGTTTACAGCTGCTATCGGATAACGCAACAACATTCGTCAGGGCAGCCACTGAACTCAAGAGACTCTTAAACCAATCCTTCCACTTCTCCAAGGAAGAACATAACCAGCTCGTCAAAAGGGGGGTGAAATGAAAATTCATCCCTTCCCGAGCTCCTCATTACGGAGGCCTTAAGGAATCTGCTAATAAGATCTTCAAACATCATTTTAAAATAGTTTTGGGTGATGCAGCATCAACGTTAGAAGAATTGTCTACTTTGACTTCTAAAATGAAGGCCTGCCTCAACTCACGATCTTTGTGTCTCATTCGAGAGGATCCTACCCAACCAGCAGCTCTAACTCCAGCTCATTTTCTTGTAGAGTCTTCTTACTTGATTTTTCCAGAGCCATATGAGTCTCATGCCGAGCCAATCCAGTTCGTGAGTCAATGGAAGCAAGTCACCTCAATGCAACAGTCCTCTTAGAGTCGATGAAAAAAGGAGGTGTTGCATCAATTCCAAAGGACTAATGAATAGCTGAAGCTTAAACCGAATCGGCAGCTTGGAGATGTAGTTTTAATCAAGGAGGAACTTGCATCTCCAGATCGGTGACCACTTGGAGTTGTCACTGTTCGTACTGCAAAGTCGACGCTCAAACGCCCCGTTGTAAAGGTCATCAGACTACCAATCGAGGAAAAAATTGAGACGTGCTACTCTCACTTTATAATCTGAACAATACGGTGTTTTATTTTATTTAAGTGATCTAGAATGTCTGAGTGACTTTAAGTGATTCAATAATTCTTTATGCATGTTAGCTTTCGCGACATATCAAGTGGCGTGGTCGCGCCACGAAGGCGAGTTTGAGAAGCTGACGATGACAATGCCGTGGCTACTGCGTACACTATTTACTTCTATATTCGAATACCGAATTTTCAATAAAAAAAAAATACTCATCACTATATTGCTAAAAGTTTTTTGATGAAATATTACATTTTGTATGTTCAACTATAATTCTCAACAATAATATTTGTGGGAAAAATGTTAAAACATGATAATGAGATGCATGGTTAAACAAAATTATCAAAATCTCTTTTCTTTCTCCTTCCATAGTTTGCCATGACTAGACCGTTAAGTTAGCCGCATACTGGCTACAAAGATATCGATACTATCGATTTACTGTGTTAACGTATAGTCAACTCGTTCTGAGGGTCTTAAAGCTCCGTAAAGTATTATTTAAAGTATATATATATATTCATGCATACAATGTTTACAAATCCGTGATTATTAATTATTAATATATACATCCAAATATATATTATGCTAACACAAAAGTGAGTTTCAGAAATCTGTTGCATGGATAGATCTTGAAGTTAATCGCACTTGGGCTATACATTGTACTGATTTCCTTAGTGCGTAGAAATCAATACCTTAGCAGATTTTCTTGAAGAGCGTAGAAATCAATATTGTGCAGAAAAATGAACAGTTGCACTGTATGTATAATTACTTAAATCACATTTCTAGTGATACGTTAGATATTTTTGGTTTACTAAACAATGATGGAGTTTTTTGCTACGCTAATTCTTGTGTACAAAGTTTACTTCATTCTATAACTTTTAGAAGAATTCTGTTGCAGCATCGTGAAACAAATACACTCAAATTATTATTTTAACAATATATAAATAAAACTAATATCAACATACGACTATTCAGAGAGTTTGCTGAAGAAGAATACACAACAAGTAAGCAGCAAGATGCCGCTGAGTTTTAATTAAGTCTATGTAATAAATTACTTATATTAAAAAATGTTTTGAAAAACGAACAAAGCGTAACAATCAGTTGTCCTGGTTGCGACGAATGACACAATAGTGAGACATCTAATTATATTGTTACTCTTTCTTTGCCAGAGGATTCTCAAATCTGTACACTTCAAGAACTTATAGATTACAATATTGGAAATCAGCAAGAAATTGAAAGTTATTGTGATAATGGATGTTGCTTAAAAAAAACTAAAAAACTAGATTTAACAACCAGTAATATTGTAGTAATTTTACAATTAATGTTACATGAAAAAACTGATAAAGGTTTTGTTAAAATGATGAACTTCAGAATAAATGCGATACCGACATGTAAAGTAGATATATATAGTAAAAAGTATTAGGTTATAAATGGAGTATTTCACCACGGTACAACATCACAAGGTCATTACAAAAATATTATGCGACAAAAAAACCAGTGGTTTCATATCAATGATAATAATGTTGTCAAAAAACAATGGCCAAGAGGTGCTAAAGATCTTTATATTTTATTTTTAGAACAAATTTAAAATACTTTAATAAGTGAAATAAAAAAAAGGAAAATTAAGAAGAGAAAACAATTTACGAGCCTGATGAGGCTGNCTCGTCAAAAATTACCATGTGTGAAAATCCAAGTAGTGTTGGCTGCATTTCCCGACTCATTTTAGAGCCGTGAAATAGCATTACGACCATCACGATGATCAACTAATGCTTTGAAATCAGCTACGGAAAATGGATTTATCAACACTGATACAAGTGAATAAACAATTTTTACGTGCATTTATTTATGTTGACAGTTTCGTAATATAATGTACCGTAATAGGCCTCCTAGACTTTCTGGACATTCAACTAACAAATGGGTAAACAATAATTTTTGTTTATAAAAAAAAAAAAAAAAAATCAATGATTGCTACAAATATTGATATATAATTTTTTACATAATAGATTGTCTTAGAAAATTTACTAAAAATAACTGAAATCCCCATAAAGAACTTAACTTTCACATAAAGTAAAAGCTTAGGCGAGTTTGATGTGTTTCAAATACATCCAAAATAATCATCTTTACAAAACTCATAACGTTATACAGTGAAACAAAAGTTATTTTCATAGCAAAGACTACAATATCTCCACGTGTTTTAGTTAACATATTTCTAATGCTACTTATTTGAAAATATTTGGTAAAATAGAATATTTAAAAAGTAATAAGATCAACAAAAAAAAGTCAATTTTAATGCCACGTTAAAGAGTTATTATAAACATGAGATTATTGATCACTAGAATGAATACCTTAATTAAAATATGTAATTAAATAAAAATTTTTTTACAAAATAATTGAACGTTTGAAAAGTAATGAGATCAGTTAAAATTAGTCAAGTTTATTGATACATCAAAGAGTTATAATTTACTAAAAATTATTCAGTATTAAAATGAATATCTTTATAAAAATATCTGAGTGCATTAAAAATTTTACAAAACGAAATAGAAGATTTAGAAAGTAATTAGATATAAAAGAAAAAGTCACGTTTTTGACATTACAAATATTGTAATACTTAAATAAGGTATGTATTCATTTTTAGTATACCTTAAAGGTACTAAATAACAAATAGTCAAGCCTAATGTTTTATTTTCATTATAAAAGCCAAAAATGTCAATATTTTGGAAAGTTAATAAATCTGTATAACTTGCTGGCCCGGGTTTATACTGTTCTTGGCGTTTAAAATCCTAACTACTTATGAAAAAACTTTATGAATAAATCAATTTTTGAATAAAGCCTTATTTGAATTATTCGCTTGGTTATGAAATAAATCTTTCACTATTGTTAGTACATAAAAAGCGTAAGAGCTTATAATAACTTATTTATAATCTGTAATGCTAGTTTTATTGATTTAAGACCTTGTTTCATTAAAATAAATTAACATTTTTTGTACATTACCTAAAACGTCAAAGCTTTGTATAGACATAAACAATACTTAAAGGCTTTAGAAATTATTTGTACTAAGAAGCCAAGTAAATTAATGAAAATGTTAGCACGCAAATAAGTCTTTAACTAACTGCACATAAGCCATTGTAACACATTTTTTTTTTTATGTTCATCATCGCCCAAAGGCTCAGACATGGCTTTTGACACGTATTAGGCATACAGTAAAATATTGTAACAACTTTATTAAAAAGCGAAAGGTTTAACTGTAGAAGGAGCTGTAGGTTGTTTGAGAGCCTCAACTCCCAAGCCGAAAAAATTTCTAATTTAATAATGAAAATTTTGTCCAAAATGGGATTTGAACCCCGGCCATTAGGATCTGTGAGCAGGCACGCTACCCATAGAGATATCATATGCCTGATCACATATATTTATGTATAAATTTACAATTATTTTTTTTCTAAACGTTATTTAAATTGTTCGCTAAAAAACAGTATAAACCGGGGCCGGCAAGTTATACAGATTTATTAACTTTCTAAAATATTGACATTTTTTGCTTTTATAATGAAAATAAAACATTAGGCTTGATTATTTGTTATTCAGTACCTTAAAAGTATTATAAAAATTAATACATACCTTACTTAAGTATTACAATATGTGTAATGTCAAAAACTTGACTATTTCTTTTATATCTCATTACTTTCTAAATCTTCCATTTCGTTTTGTAAAATTTTTAATGCACTCAGATATTTTTATAAAGATTTTTATTTTAATACTGAATAATTTTTAGTAAATTATAACTCCTTGATGTATCAATAAACTTGAATAATTTTAACTGATCTCATAACTTTTCAAACGTTCAATTATTTTGTGAATAAATTTTTATTTAATTACTCATTTAAATTAAGATATTCATTCTAGTGATAAATAATTTCATGTTTATAGTAACTCTTTGACGAGGCAACAAAACTGACTATTTTTCGTTGATCTTATAACTTTTTAAATATTTTATTTTGCCAAATATTTTTAAATAAGTAGCATTAGAAATATGTTCACTGAAACACTTGGAGATATTGTAGTCTTTGCTATGAAAATAACTTTTGTTTCACTGTATAACGTTATTAGTTTTGTAAACATGATTATTTTGGATGTATTTGAATCTTACATATAATTTGTTTTTTTTCTTCTTTTGTTTGATAACGATATTGTTATTTTCCAATTACTTTAGTTTTAAATTTTTATTTTCAACAAACGAATTGTACAAACGACTTAAAAGGAAAGTCCTTTAATGTTTGTAACATCGATTTATATAAGATTAACTCTACAGAAAGTAGGCTTTTCCATTTCGTGATGTTTTGTGAACAGTTACTTTATTACCCCTTTTCCTTGTTTGACGCTATATCACGTCTAGGGTGGCAGTTTTGGTCACTTGCAAGTGACCTTTATCGTGTGCGTGATAGAATCAGAGAGTTGGAGAGAGAAATATAACGCGTGTACATGTAGTTAGTATGGAGAGAGGAGTGATGAGCGTCAGATTCTCTACTATGTAAGGCACGTTCCCTCTTCTGTTCTTCCCCTGCGTTCATGCACATTCGAGAGCCTGAGCGTCGTTCATTTTGGTTGGAGAAGTCGCAGTGGCTAGTCCCTGCACTACAGATTCCAGGCAGAACGCTGTTCTCTCTGCTGGTGCACTGCTCTACTTCTGTCGATCTCGGCTATAACAGCAAGTCAACATTTTGGGTTTGTTTCAAGCATCTTCGTTGCACTACGAAATCCTAAAAAGCTGTTTTTCCAGGGGGTTTGTCATTTGGTCTCTGTCTTTTTGTTCCATCACGCTCTCAGTAAGCCGCTGTAGTTTGTCAATTTTTATTTCACGTAATCTTTAAAGAGTAAAGAGTTTTTTGTTCAGAATTTGATCGCTAACTAATTTTTATCAAGCCGTGCATATTCCTTGCTAGCGAAAACTCAGTTTCGTTGTTCATATTTCTTTGGTTGTTTTGAGAAAATAAATATAGCGATTTAGTTAAATTGAGTTGTGATTCATCCACTAATTATAAGATAGAATAGAATAAGTTTGCTCTGGAATTAGCTTAGTGAGAGAGTTTAATATACGGCTCTAATCTGTGGATGCGCGAGACATGTCATATACTGCTCACTAACGTCTCGAAGTTTCTTGAGCCAACAGTTTTAATCAGCACATTTAAAAGTTTACCGTTCACAGTTTTCACTGCCCATTGCTCTCTGCTGGCGCATACCAAAACTTGGCAACGTCGGCAACCACCTATTGAACCCAATTGTCCAGAGGACTTACAAGTAGATTTGTTGATGATAAAATAAATTAAATAATACAAACACTAATTACCACACAACCAAGAGCACTTACTGATTACATTTTTTATAGATAAATGAATTAAATAATAAAAGTGACAGTTATCACACAACCCAAGCAACTCACTTGTCACTGTGTTAATAAATAAATAATTTGTCAAACACAAGTGCCAAAAAACACATGTCAAAGCGCTTACTGGTCACTTTATTAATTAATATCACAAAAAAAATAACATAGGCAAGTATCACCGAGTAACCTAGAGCTCTGACTGGTCGCTCTATCAGATAATAATACAAATAAAATAACACAAGCGGTTAACACCACACGATCCATGGCACTTATTAATTTTTTTGTTAATTGATAAAATAAATAAAATAACGAGAGCGCCAATCGCAACACAACTCAGCGCTCATCACCATGCAACCTGGGTCACTTACTAGTCACTTTGTTAATAAATAAATAAATCTAATAACACAAGCATTTATAACTACACAACCCAAGGAACTTACTAGTCACTTTGTCAAAGAATAAAACAAAAATTTAACACACATGCCAATTACCACACAACCCAGGACACTTACTGGTCACTTTAATCATAAGAAATCAAATCAAATAACACAAGCCTCAATCACCACACGATTCGTGGCGCACACTGGTTGCTTTGTTATATAATGAAATAAATGAAATAACGAAAGCACCAACTACAACATAGCTTAGGGCACTGATAAGTTGCTCTGTTGAATAATAAGCAATTTAAATCAAACAAACGGCAAAAATCACGCAACTTAGAGCACTTACTAGTTGCTTTAATAATAAATAAATACATGGAATAACACAAGCATTGATTACCACAGAAATCAGGGCACAACTGGTTGCTTTGTTACGAAATAAATAAATTAATAACACAAGCGCCAATCACCACGGAACCACGGGCGCTTATTGGACCCTTTTTAATTATAAAAATGAAGAAAAAACCGCAAACACCAGTCACTAGGCAACCGACAACGCTTACTGGTCGATATGTTAATTGATAAAATAAATTAAATAACACAATCGCCGATCCCCACACAACTCGGGGCAATTACCGGTCGCGTTGTTAATAAGTGAGTAATTTAAATAAAACAAGAGCTTACAATAACACTTTTAGGGTTGCTGACTGGTCGCCCTGTTAATTAATAAATTCAAGAAAATAACGCAAGTGCCAATTACCAGGCAACTGGCTTTGCCTCCTGGTTTATTTGTTAATTAGAAAAACAAATAAGATAACACATGCGCCAATCATGACATAACTTAGGGCTTTTACTGATCGCTTCGTTCATAAATGAATAAACAAATAACGTGACATAAACGCCGATCACTATGCAACTTAGGTTGCTTACTAATCTCTTTGTTGATAAATAAATGAATATAATAACACAAGCATTAATTAACACACAACCCAAAGCACTGACCGGTCGCTTTGTTAATTATTGAAGTAAAAATTTAGCACAAGTGCCAATTACCACACAACCTAGGGCCCTTACTGGTCGTTTTCTTAATATATAAATAAATCTAACAACAAAAGTGACAATTACAACACAATCCAGGAAGCTTACTAGTAACTTTGTTGATAATTAAATAATTTTAAAAACACTTGTGCCAATAACCACACTTATCTAGTGAATTATTAGTCACTTTGTGAATAGATAAAATGAATGAATTAACATAAGTGCGAATCACCACACTACTTACAGCACTGACTGGTCATTTTGTTAAGTAATGAAGTAAAAGAAATAACAAAGGTGACAACCACAACATGACTCAAGGTGCTTATAAGTCACTTTTTTAATAAATAAGCAATTTAAATCACACAACCATCAATAACCATGCAACATCGAGCACTTACTGGTCGCTTTACTCATGAATAAATAAATCAAATAACACAAGCACTAATTGCCATACAAACCAGGGCGCTAACTGATCTCTTTGTTAATAAATGGATAAATTATATAACCCAAGCACCAACTATTACACAACATGGGCCCCTCAGTGGTTGTTTTATTAATAAATAAATAATTTAAATCAAACAAGCACTTATCACCACACTATATGGGAAACTCATAACTTGCTTTATAAATTAATAAAATAGAGAAAATAACGCAAGCACCAATCGCTAGGCAACCCACAGCTCTTACTTATCAATTTGTTAATTAATAAATTGAATAAGATAAAACAAGTTTCATTTTGTTACGATGGATAAGAAGACAGTAAATATCGCTAGTAATATAATAGAAATGTTGGAAAAATTTAGAATAAAGTTAAATACGGTAAACAAGGAAAAAAAACATTTAAAGGGAGAAAATGAAATTTTAAAGGATGAAAAAAGAGCACGCGAGGAAAAGCAGAAAGGTCAAGAGTGACAGGACTACAATAATTCAAAGGAGTTTAATAGACTGCAGGAGAATAATATACTACTTAAGACGTTCAATTAGGAATCAAAAAGTAAATATGAATTATCATATCGACACATTGAACTCATGAAACAGAAAGGTGCATATGCACAAGCAATAGGAAGGTCGATTGGTGAGCAAAACATAAATCTAAACAAAATACCTATGAAAACTGAAAAAAATCGAGAGATATAGTGACAACAAGAGGTAAAGAAGACAAAACTAATGAATTAATAAATAAAACTAGATTAAAACTAAAAGAAACAGATGTCAAAGTTGACTTCTTCAAAAAAAATAAAATAAAAAAAAACAACATTGAAGTAGGAAACAAATAGTAAGATTAAAAGCCTAACAACTGTGTTATTTAGTATTAAAAATCCAAAGGTTAATTTAAGAATACTTAAGAACCCATTACTTTAAATTCTTAGCGTAAAATTATCTGATATTTTAAGTAAGGATGAGTTAGAAAAAAAGCTTAGTGCAAAAGTAACATCGCAGAATAAGGAATTAAGATTAACAACATTCATAAACGAAATATATATGTATCCTTAAATATCATAATGAAAGTGCGCAGTAAAATATATTCCATATTGATAAGTGAGGGATATGTATACATTGGATGCCAAAGATTTAGGATTTTTGCTAAGTATAATTTATCACATTGCAAAAAATGCCATAGATACTTTTATAATAAGAGTAAGTACAGTAATGTGCCAAAGTGTGCAATATGTGCTGGTGACCTTGAATCTAATCAGTGCAGTGATCCAGAGCAAAAGTCTATACGATGTACATTGTCCCATGAAGCCAATACAAAATATGATCGTTCTTTAGATGATAGACATAAAGTGAGTGAAATTAGGAAGTGCTCTTCTGACAAGAGGCTGCTCAATAGAGTTAAAGAAACTGACTATCCATTTAAACCTGACACTATATTTTTATTAAAAATAAGAAAATAAATAGTGTTGATTATCAAGAAGTCACTAGAAAAAAAAAAAAAAATCCTATGACAGTGTCTCAGAATACTCACATAAGGTAACTGATGATAATTCACAAATGCTATTGATTTACATCAGAAGTATACACTTTAATTAACTAAGCCTTCTAGAATACATTCGTAAGTTCAAACATTAACTGCCTTTTTTGATATGTAAAGAGGCCTGGCTGGCTAGTAGTCCAGCATTTTCAGATATTAAACATTTTAATTATCATACCGATAAAAGTAACATGAATGAAGCTGATAGTGTCTCAATAGATGTCAAAAATAACGTTAAGCATACAATAGCGACCCAAGGACTTGGTTAACTTAGGACATTAACAGTATCAGTCAGGCATGGAGAACAAACAATATGCATAACGGGTTTATATGGGTGTTTTGTCTACAATGATACAGATTTTCTTGATGACCTAAACACGTTTCTACATTTGGGAGGAAACAATAAATACCACCTCGTTATAGGTGATATGAATATAAACATACAGGAAGAGAATGTTACATAAGCAGTATATCAATTTAACTTTTTAGAGAAAGGCCCTAAACTTATATACCTTGAGTACAGAGTGTAACAAGACCAAGGAACAACAGCGAACACAAACAAAAGTGCATAGACTATATATTAATTAAAACAAGCTTTAATTATAAGATGCATAAGCTCATTGAAGAAATAACTGATCACTACCTCCCATTTGTCAATTTGATTTAATATGCAAAAGCAAAAATATTTCTCTGGTCATGGATTATAAGAAACTATTAAAAAAACTTAATCGATTGGAGTAAGATGTTATTTATAATATAAATAATGAACAAGATATAGATATTACTCTAGGTTCTATCATGAAAGCAGTTGGTCACTGCGTAATACATTCACTAATCCCACCTAAAAAATATAAAATCAAAAATCTCTGGATAACGCTGGCCTTACAAGAATCATGTGAATTAAAAAAAAATCTATACAAAAAGTAGAAGAAATATATATATATATAATAAATTTGTACTTGAAGAGTATTAAAAATATAACAATATTTTTTAAAAACCGTTACTAAAAGCAAAAAACATGTATAAAAGCATAATATTACCTTAATGTGGTAATAAAAAACTATGGTCTTAGATTTAAAATAAAATCAGCAACAATAAAACTCAAACAGAAAACTTTGACTACATCAAAAGTGACAATGAAACTCTTATCACTAATAAAATTCAAATAGCAAAAGGTTTCAATAATTACTTTAGTGAGATTTGTAATAGAATGGCTATGAGGATTAAGAAACCAAAGATAAAATATGATATTAAACGGGAGTCTTGCTGTACGTTTACAATATTTATGAAGCCTTGTACTGTAAGGGAGGTGTTAATGGTAATAACATCACTTGATTACAAAATAGGAGGTGAAGATATAATACATGCTAATATTATAAAAACACTAGGCAGATACTTAGCCTTACCACTCAGTATCATATTTAAAAAATGTGTAAAATGGGATTACTTTCCATGTTTAAAAACAGCAGATGTGATACCTATATTTAAGGGAGGTGCTAAGCACGAATTTAGTAATCATAAAACAATATCATTAATTTTAAACTTTGCTAAAAATTAAAAAAAATTTACATATTCTAGATAATATAATCTCTTACATCAAATAAGCATATATCAGAAAAACAACATGGATTTCAAAAAAATAAAGGGTGTACTGATGCATTTGCTTCGCTAAATGACCATGTCAATACTGAACTAGATTCATTTAGCTCAACTGCAATTGAATTCATAAATGTAAGTGAAGCTTTTGACTGCATTAATCATACAAAACTATTGAGCTAACTCAATAATTTAGGCATGAGAGAAATAACACTGCAACTTCTTAGAAACTATTTCAAAGATAGACTTATGAGAACCACTGTAAATAATACTGGTAGTTACTATAAAATAATTGATATTAAAGTCCTTTACGGTACGATACTCAGTCTTGAAACTCACTTCTTCTTCAGGTTACGGATACTACTTATCTTGCCCTATTTTGCAGCTCAAATACTTGAAATGAATTAAAAGAATTATTAATATACAAACTCAATTGAATATTTTATTGGTTCTATGAAAATAAATTAGCCACTGACATTGACAAAACTTTAATTATAATAATTGGAAAATACACAGACTTGGTATCTAATAATTTTTCTGTCATAGTTAATGGTCAAGAAATAAATAGAAGACGTGAGACCAAATATCTTAGTCTAATTTTAGACACGAAGTCTCGATGGCATAGCCATGTAAATTAAGTTACAAAGAAAACAAAATATTCACTTTTTGTCCTTTATAGGCTTAAATTTATTTTAAAAATCAGCCATTAACAAACTGTATATTGTACTCTGTTTCACAGTATCGCAACTTATGAAATCCTAGCGTGGGGATCAGCATATCAAAACGTGATAGGCCCATTACAATCTTTGAAAAGAGAAGTGTATGCCTAATTTTTAATACTAAGTAGGGTTATATAAACTTGGAAAAGAGACCACTGAAAATTAAACAAATTTATAGTTATGCATATTAACTGTATCAATATAGAGCACTGCAGAAAAGGAACTTGACTGGTACAAGCAAAACTAGACACAAAAGTATCCCAAATTCAAACAGTAATTTAAAAAGTAAAAAATGTCGTAAAAAATTAAGGTTTATTTGAAAATTTTACAAACTACCACATGAACTGAAAATTTTAATCTATGTGAAATAGAAAAAAAAAGTTGGAAAAACTGGTGCAAAAGATTTATAAAATGAATGAAGTTAGACTGAAGCTGCTGTTCCAAATGTTATTAAATTATGTCTTAAAATAATATTACAACATTGTGAACTAATTCTGTTCCCAAATCTAAGTAACTCTTTCTTGTTTTTTTTTTTTTTTTTTTTTTTTTATTATTAGTTCGAAGATTTATAGCTTTAAGTATGCTACTCCATTGTACTGGCACATTCAGTGCCTCCTTTCTGGAATGCATTTAGTCTATAGCTAGAATTTTGATTCTCATTAGATAAAAAATCAAAACGTCTTATTTAATACCAAAATGAATGCAAAATAGTTAATTCTTAGCATACATAATGTTATTATTATATTATGTATATTGTGTAGGGAATAATTAAATAAAAAATGAAGTGCCAATTACCACACAACCCAGGGCACTAACTGGTTACTTTGTTGATAAATTATAAAACAAATTAAACAACACAAGTGCTTATTACCACATGATGTGGGTTGTTTACTAGTCACTTTGTTCATTAATAAATAAATCTAACAACACAAGCACCAATCAATATACAACCCTAGGTCCTTACTGTTTGCTTTGTTAATAAATAAATAAATTGAAGAAGCACAAGCACCAATTACCACACAGTTCAAGTAACTAACTGGTTAATTTATTCCTGAATAAATAAATTAAATAACACAGGCGCCAATACCTGCACAATCCGGGATGCTTACTGATCGCTTTGGTAACTAGTAAAACGAAAAAATAATACAAGAGGCAATCACCACACAACCCATGATACTTACTAGTCACTAAGTTAATAAATAAATAATTTGAAAAATACGAGCGTCAATAATCACATTAATCAAGGCACTTACTGGTCACTTTTCAATACATAGAATAAGAAAAAACACAAGAGCTCATAACCAAGCAACCTGGGGCCCTGACTAACGACTTTCTTAATTAATAAAATAAATGAAACAATGGAAGCGCAAATTACCACACTATCCATGGTGTATATTGGTCGCTTTTTATGTAATAAAATAAATGAAATAATCAAAGCAACAACCACAACACAACTCAGGGCATTTTCTAGACGCTACGTTGATGAATAAGCAATTTAAATCAAACAAGTGCCAATAACTACATAACCCAAAGCATTTACTAGTCACTTTTATAATAAATACATAAATTAAATATTACAAGCGCCAATTATTCCGCAATCGGGGGCACTTACTAAACATTTTGTTAAAAAATAAAGTAAAGAAAATAACGCAAGTGCCAAATACTGGGGAACCCGTGGCGCTTTCTGCTTGAATTTTAATTAATAAAATAAATAAAATAATACAAGCCCCAGTCAGCACACGACTTAGGGCATTTACTAATCACTTAGTTAATAAATGACTAAATAAAATAACAAAAGTGACAATCATCTTACAGCCCAGAGAATTTACTAGTTACTTTGTTAATATGTAAGTAATTAGAAAAACACATGCACCAAAAATCACAATAATTCATGCACTTACTGGTCACTTTGTTAATAAATAAAATAAAAAACATAACACAAGCGTAAGTCACCAGGCATTTGGAGGCTCTGACTAGTCGCTTTGTTAATTAATAAAATGAAAAAAATGATACAAACGCCGATCACCAGACTATTAAAAATGCTTACTCCTCATTTTGTTAATTAATAAAATTAATAAAATCACACAAGCACCAATCTCTATGCAACTTAAAGCACTTACTGTCCACTTTGTTGATGTATAAACAAATTAAATAACCCAAGCGCCAGAAGGCCTTCAACCCCAAGCTCTTACTAGTCACCTTGTTAATTAATAAAATAAATAAAATCTCACAACCCGATAAGTTTGTACAACACAGCATGCATTAACCAATTAAGCGATAAAATTTTCATTATTTAATCCATTTTCTCTCCCTTCGCTGCGCATACCACGCGCATAATATATTACATTGGAAGTATCAGCGTGCCAAGTCGATCAGCTACAAATAAAATTTGCTAGCTCTCGGTTACTCTCATGTTTCTCATGTCTTGACTCGTCATAATCATTGTCACTCAGGGGCGCACTCAACATTTGTCAAGCTAGCAATTATCGCTAAGTTATTTACCGCCGATTTTTTCTATTCTTCTTGCCCTTCACTCGCTTTTTTCCCTCATGAGAAATAATGTTGAAAAAAAAGGAACGGGAAAATCGTTCTTGGAGCGGAATAACGAGATTCGACGTCAAGCGCTAATCCTGTAGTCTTGTAACCGTCCGCAGGGTCAGACTGCGCCATTCTTACTGTACTGACAATAATTGGCAGTTTCACCGATATACGTCAGTTTACTGCTGCTGATGTAAACAACGCACTATCTATCGCGCCTAATCTTCCACGACTCTGTGTGCATTGATACCAGTAAACGCGAACAGATATCCATAGTAAGTGTGCTTGGCTTTTCATGACAAATCCGTGATCACTGTATGGACAAGACGACACAAACATAAATATCAAGTTGGAGATGTGGACTATAGATTAATACGTCATGTTAAAGAATTAAAAAAATTTTCTATAACATCTTGAGACCGTTTTTATTTATATTTGGCATGACCAACTGTACTTTATTTTATTTGTAGCTCTTGGTAGTCAAACATGTTTTGCAAATATTTTGGGTATAAGTAAACAAACGTGTACATTTAAATTGTATTTTTCAAAATTTTTTAACTGTTTATATTTGTTATTCTAAAACCATCAAGTGGTAATAACAAGCCTTGTCAAGATAATAATTTAAAAACATTCAGTTTCCGATATTATTAAAAGCAGTATTTGTCTAGCTTTTGAAGAGCCCAGATAGATTTTTAGTAAAAGTTATGTATGATGATATAATTACTTGGTTCTTACGAACACTAAAGATGTCTCTGTTTAATATGAAAAGCCAAAGCACTGTACCTATACGATTTTATTTTTAACAGCAAAGCATTTGCTATGTATCGCCACATAGATTCGCTACTAAAACATACGGCAGATACGTCAAGTGGACTATAGTAGGATATTTAAATTGACGGACAACGAGATGAAGGAATGAAAAAAAAAAAAAAAAAAAAAAAAAAAAAAAAAAAAAAAAAAAAAAAAAAAAAAAA
>NW_019379567.1:400966-461520 GCF_000648655.2 Copidosoma floridanum
AAAAAAAAAAATAGTTTCCAAAGAGATTGGAATACTCATCTATCTATCCATTGTAAGCTTGGCAACTGTTTTTATTTGAATCAATAAGAATTTTAATTTTGAAATTTTCTAGACTAGACATACTCAAATTATCTAAATGGTTACTTAAGTAAAATATAGGGGTTAACTTTGTGCAAGCTTTGATTTAAGAGTATTGTAGAGTACTTAGCAGCAGTATGCTTTTGATTATCAATACTAAGCATTAGGTAAAATTTTTTAGATCTTACGACAACTTTTCACAGTCTTTCAAAGTAAAGAGCAAACAGATAAAGTTTTACTTAGCAGCTCGGTATAAAAAGCCACTAGAAAGAATGACAGAGTCTTACAAGGCCTTCCATAACGGTCTGATCTCATGATTAGCCTCAAAAATATAGGGACCTTATCACTATACAAAACAAACATTAACCTTAACGTTATGTGAATCACTGTAATGCTGCAGCAGCTCCATTGTCTGTACAATCTCCAAAGACTTTACGAAGAATTGTATGGATTACCATAAAAACAAAAACAGTCAAGTATCCCTTCTAGATTTCTTTACATTGTGTTTTACTTAAACAAACAATGACAGAGCTAGCAAAATCAATGCCAGCTATTTAATAAAAATTTTTGGGAATCACGAGTAAGCCTGAAAAGAGTATCAGTATTTGCCGTTAAAAGCAATAAATGTGTCTGCAAAATACTATACAAGAACTTGTTAAAGCTCTCACTGCCTGTGTTTCTCTAAGAATCTTATATGTTTAGAAAGGAATACAAGAGTGAGTAATACTGTGTGACGTAATAGCTAAAGCTATCATATCACTAATAATCCATACTTATTAGTAAGTCATTGGCAGGTACCATCTCATGAAACGTTATACAGGTGTGGTATGTGTGTGTGTACTAGATGTAATTAATAATGTCTTTATATGCTTCTGAAGATATAAATCAATAACATAGTAGAATAATGCCAACGTCTAATACATTAGCGTATCTCCTAATTCATCGTCATAATAACCCTTTCATACATATAATTGTCCATACAAATTTTCTTTCATCAACACAAACGCACACAAAATACACACGCACACGTGCACGCCTTTGTGGATAGACATCACTAGATTATATAGTTATAAGGGGCATTTCCCACAAACTTTTTATAGTAAACCTTTCCACAGCCAACCCCACCACCCCCTTATTTTCATAACCTCTTCATAGCCAAACCCCACAACCCCCTTTTGAAAGGTGGAATTTAAGTTTTAACCGTTAATTTAACAATTTATAATTTTTTTCAGGATACGCCCACAGCCTCTCCACAGTCACTAACCCACACAATTTCTTTGCTTCCCCACAACCTCCACAGCTTCTACATCCTTAGTGTAATTAATTTTTTTTTTAATACTTTAATTTGTACCCTATTTAAAAGGTTCTTGTTTTCTTTTTTTTTCCTTACTGCCCAAGAGGCTTATAGGTTGACTGTCAAATTTCTCTTTAGTATGCCAAATTTATTTATACATTTTCCAACTTGCATTAGCTGTTATAGTATAGAACTAAGCAAGGCAGGAACATGGTATTACAGCTTTCCACTGCAGGTATTTTTTGCAAAGAAAACAAACACATTAGACTTGAAAGTATACAAAACTTTTACTTTTCGTAAATTTTTTTACTGCAACTAAAATAAAAAATGTTAAAACGTTATTTACAGTTACAAAAAGTCCCCTTTTTTACAACTCTCTTTTCATTATAAGTTATACTTTCTAGTAGTGCTTTAAAATTCGATTCTCTGTGAAATACGTATATAAAATTATGTGTAAACATAATTATCATTGTTTTTTTATTTATTACACCTTTTGTTGATTTCTATGTTTGTTATGTTGGCTAATGTTCTATTTATTCTCCAATCTTTCTTTGGTTTCCTTGTCTCAGTTCTTATGATTCCTTTTCTACGAGATTTTGAGCACGATTATCCTACTTATTGTAGACATCTCCTAAGTTTTACGGTTTTTGTATGTGTCTAAATCAGTAAGTAAACTTTTTGGCAGATTTTTTCCTGAAAGTAAAGATATATGTTAATTCTTACGTGATACAATATTATTGCAAAATTCATTGAAAATATTTTAAAATGTAATTTCATTCAATTAAGTGGTGTCATTTTAAATCTGGTTATTTATATTAGGGGCAAATGGCATAAATCTTTTACCACTGTATAAATATAATCAAGATTTCTATGAGACACGTTGTACGTTTATAATTCACAATTTAACTAAAATAGTACATTCCACAACTGAGCAGGAAGAGTACGAGAAATCTCATATTGTAAATAAGTTATCGTCTGAAAGGTTATATAGCGGATAATAATTAGACAACCAGACATTTTTTCACTTTGCTGTAGTCCATAGACGATTGTAATAAACCAAAGATTATATCGAAAAAATGTTTGCTACATCTGTTTATCATCTTGTTTAGAACGCTCGATTGAAACCGTATTTAGCTAATAGTGTATTGATTTGAGGGTTTAGAAAATTTAAATTATCTGTGACATGTACAGAACATTAATGACGGTATAGTGAGCAAAATTATTGACTGCTTTAATGAGAGCTTCTTAGACGAATGCATACTATAGTTTAGTGCAAATTGTAGAAAAAAAATTTTTTTCCAATTGGCACCCCTTGGACCTAAGGAAGTTTTTTGGACACCTTGTCTGATAGCTAGTGGTTACTGAGGATTTAAAATTAAATCTCTGCTCTTAACTTAGGGATAACACTAACACTTTCGTTACCAATAAACTCAGTCTGTTTTAACTTTGTGCGAAAAACAGAGCCTACTCCTGATTGGTGAGAGAGATTTGAAAGTCGGGGTGAACTTTGTCTTTTTTGAAAAATATTAATTATTATTTCTAAGGTGCTTATTCGTAATTCTAATTATTTATCCTAGAGCAAGATGATGTTAATGAAACGATTGTTCTTTTGGCATTTTCTTGATTATTTATAGTTAACTACTATAAGTTTCTTACGACAAAATTGAAGCGAATAAACTATAGTGTTTTCCTACTGTATTCATCACTTTCTTAGTCAACAGCTTCATACATACATTACAGTAAAATTTTGTTTTTTATTAAATAACTGTTGATTCCGATATTAATAAATATGTGTAGAAGTCATTGTTAGCACCGAAAACATCCAAACTTTTTCCTTTTGTTTAAAGTTTTTTCTGCTTTATTGTTAACATATGATTGTTTCATTGCTAGTGCACCACTGCTAGATACAGATAGTATTTTTAATAATTCTATAAGTATATGGTAATAACATATACATACATTTTGTATGACAGGCATTAATTTATTCGAGAGATTGTGTAGGCTACACAAGGCTTCGTATAGTTTGGTACAATATCTTATTTATTTATTATGTTCCTCACCAATAATGTTCACTGAATCAATAAAATCTTATGCCATTATAGAATAATTTTTTGTAATTGGTAAAATTTAGATTTTGAGCTCATTGTTTATGAGCAAAGAAAACGCAAAGGAAGTGCTCAAAAAGATGACAGATTATATGACGACCTCTTACAACTGGCTATGTATCAAATACATGGTTCCAAGAAATCCTAATGCCTGGAAGTTTTGACGTAATCATTTTTGTTAGTTTAATAATTACTTAATTGATTTTTATTCAATTCTATTTGTTTAATCTATAAGTGATGAATCTCGCTTTATAAAACAGAAATGTTCACTGCAGTCGCTATGGTTCAATACTATTAGTAACGAAAAAATTTATCATTTTTAACTTTATAGTAAAACTAACAAAGATTTATAATATATTGTTGAATTATGGAGTCTTTGTGTAGAAAGCACGCAGGGGGCAAAAAATTCCTACTGCATGCACTTAAATGTGTTTGTACATTCATTTATGTACAGATACATTTTAAAAAGTTTAAGTAAAAATTTTATTTTGAAGCTACTTTTCTGCAACACTTATAAATTTTCTAAATCCTCTTTATTGAGATAACATAATTTATGCATAAATAAGTTTAGCTTTTTGTGCTTCTTCTGAAAGAATTAACATTTTGAAAGTATGTTTTGCATATACACTCATTAGGTAGAACGTGTCCAGTCCCCAATACGTTAGTACATTAAACTCCTACAGATCTCCCTCGATTACATATTTACACCATCCACGAAATTTACTCATATGTTACTCAAATATTACTAATTATCTAATTTACCCCTTTACGTGGACAAAAAACAGCATTTCTCTTTCAAAATAACTTAAGTAAACAGTATTTCTCTTTAGTATGCCAAATTTATTTATACATTTTCCAACTTGCATTAGCTGTTATAGTATAGAACTAAGCAAGGCTAATAAAATCCAAGTCAACCTCTTAATTTTAAAAACACTTTTACTGCCTTGCCTCTAGCTCTAAACAAAATAGAAAAAAATTTATATTGTTGACTACATTTTAACCGTATCAGATTTTTAACTAATTGCTCACTCCTCATACTGTACGCTTTCTATATAAAATTTACCCAGCATGTTTTATTAGACACTTTCTTAAGATGCTAAGAATCACTGAATACGTATTTTAGATGATGGAATAAAAATAAATTTTCATTGTTACAAAGTCAAAATAAATTGAGATAAACTTATAAAGCTCCTTAGGCTTGATTAAGATATCACACTTTTTTATTTTACGTATAAGGTAAAAAAGCGTATATTACAACAAACTAATCTCGAACGTTTAGAATAACATAACGTTTTATAGTAACACATCACAAATGCACATTGACAAAAGATAATTAAAGATCACAGCTCAAACATTCTCTAATAAAAAAAGGTTTACGTGTTATCAATTTCTTATTATGATTCTTAAATCTAGTTCTATTTACCAAACAAAGACCCAATGCACTAACAATAAGATAAATATACGCTTATTTTATATGTCAAAAGTAAGGCTCCATTTATAAAATTAAATTATTATTTTTTAATTATGACATAATCAGATGGAATGGAAAAATAATCAAAATACAGTATTCTCTTCCAGCCGAATCATTGCCTGCTGAGTTGAAGTAGATATCGCGTTTTCTTCTCTTCTAGCGTATACGGTTTTTAACCTCGATTTATTAAAAAACGATATGTTATGCCGGAAAAAAGTATTTTGGCATAATTTGCATATAAATTTTTTCTTTAGTTATAGTTAAACGTGGCAAATAAGTAGATCGTGGCATGAACACTTTTTAAGAACAGAAAAATGCGATTTCTTACCTAGAAAGAATATGGCACATTTATCTCTCAAATAAAATACGAAAAGTTGTCTATCGAAACAGACATGGTAAATGCCATACAGTAACTTAACGCTGTCAAAAAAAATGAGTCCTTGCCTTTAGAATTGTTCAACTGATTACAAACAGTAACGTTTTTGGTCACAAGTAATTTACTGTAAGTAAAATATTAATGAAAAAAAGGTGCGTATAAAAATTGATACTTTCTTCCTAGCGTAAATGAAGCAATGCTGGTGTTCTATTCTCACGTTGATAAGAAAGATAAGAAGACATAAAATCACGGCATTGAGTTGTAACTTCTACACGAGACTAATATTCGATTAATTTAACTATCTAGATAATAGCAGGTGCGCTTTTGGCTGAATGCATTTAAATAATCTTGAAGCTCAAAGTATATAAGCCGTAAGACAAGACCTTTGTCAATTATTTATCAGTATGGTTATACTTATTTTAAATATAATCTTAAGGTAGCTCCCTTGTCTACTGCTCTCGTCAAGTAGGAGAGTTTCACTTGTGTATATATACGTATGTACGTACATCAGAGTTGGTATTCTGCGACCTTCTGCCATTTATAACAGGGAAGCTGATTTTAACGTTTTTCGTGGCAAATATCTTTGAAAAATGCTTCATTACCAGCATTTAACATGACAGGATTAAGAAGAACAAAGATTTTTCCACAGGTACATCATAATTTATCTGCTCAGATTTCTTAGTGTGAGTTGGGAAATGCCTGTTAATTTGATATTTTGATGCTCTGCCATATAAAATTGTGTCAAAGGCACAACTTTGAGCTAAAATACTTGGGGTATAAACAAAGACACCGTTAAATTCAGTGGATCAAAATCCATTAAAAAAAAACACGTTTTATTTCGTCGGTTTTCACAAGGGAGCTACCTTAAAACTTCTTATCAACTTACAAGGTATTTCTTAAAGAAAAAATATGCTGATAATTAATTACAAAAAAAGTATTATTTTTTATAACCATTATCTGACAAACTATCCATTGTAAGCTTGGCAACTGTTTTTATTTGAATCAATAAGAATTTTAATTTTGAAATTTTCTAGACTAGACATACTCAAATTATCTAAATGGTTACTTAAGTAAAATATAGGGGTTAACTTTGTGCAAGCTTTGATTTAAGAGTATTGTAGAGTACTTAGCAGCAGTATGCTTTTGATTATCAATACTAAGCATTAGGTAAAATTTTTTAGATCTTACGACAACTTTTCACAGTCTTTCAAAGTAAAGAGCAAACAGATAAAGTTTTACTTAGCAGCTCGGTATAAAAAGCCACTAGAAAGAATGACAGAGTCTTACAAGGCCTTCCATAACGGTCTGATCTCATGATTAGCCTCAAAAATATAGGGACCTTATCACTATACAAAACAAACATTAACCTTAACGTTATGTGAATCACTGTAATGCTGCAGCAGCTCCATTGTCTGTACAATCTCCAAAGACTTTACGAAGAATTGTATGGATTACCATAAAAACAAAAACAGTCAAGTATCCCTTCTAGATTTCTTTACATTGTGTTTTACTTAAACAAACAATGACAGAGCTAGCAAAATCAATGCCAGCTATTTAATAAAAATTTTTGGGAATCACGAGTAAGCCTGAAAAGAGTATCAGTATTTGCCGTTAAAAGCAATAAATGTGTCTGCAAAATACTATACAAGAACTTGTTAAAGCTCTCACTGCCTGTGTTTCTCTAAGAATCTTATATGTTTAGAAAGGAATACAAGAGTGAGTAATACTGTGTGACGTAATAGCTAAAGCTATCATATCACTAATAATCCATACTTATTAGTAAGTCATTGGCAGGTACCATCTCATGAAACGTTATACAGGTGTGGTATGTGTGTGTGTACTAGATGTAATTAATAATGTCTTTATATGCTTCTGAAGATATAAATCAATAACATAGTAGAATAATGCCAACGTCTAATACATTAGCGTATCTCCTAATTCATCGTCATAATAACCCTTTCATACATATAATTGTCCATACAAATTTTCTTTCATCAACACAAACGCACACAAAATACACACGCACACGTGCACGCCTTTGTGGATAGACATCACTAGATTATATAGTTATAAGGGGCATTTCCCACAAACTTTTTATAGTAAACCTTTCCACAGCCAACCCCACCACCCCCTTATTTTCATAACCTCTTCATAGCCAAACCCCACAACCCCCTTTTGAAAGGTGGAATTTAAGTTTTAACCGTTAATTTAACAATTTATAATTTTTTTCAGGATACGCCCACAGCCTCTCCACAGTCACTAACCCACACAATTTCTTTGCTTCCCCACAACCTCCACAGCTTCTACATCCTTAGTGTAATTAATTTTTTTTTTAATACTTTAATTTGTACCCTATTTAAAAGGTTCTTGTTTTCTTTTTTTTTCCTTACTGCCCAAGAGGCTTATAGGTTGACTGTCAAAATATTAATAGAAAAAAATTAACACGTTTTCATGTCATAATTTTGATAAATGAAATGTGTTTAGAACCATAAGTCAATAGTTATTAAATTTTTTTTATCTATATACAAGTAGAGAGTTCTTATCATATTTGTCTTTTTGTGTTAGAATTACTTTAAAATAATGTAACATTTATTATTCATAATATGTATTTATATGACATAATATAACTATACATACTAATTAAAAGAATTAATAATTGTTTAATAATTGTACCCTTCAATGTATTGCCAAATTTTAAACGGTTTGTTAAGAAACTTATTTGATCTAGTTATAATAAAATCACGAGGAAACGGAGCTCTACGTTTCTAATTGGAAATGAGAAAAATAAAGAAAAGTTATAATTATATAACTAGTATATACACATATGTATATATGTATGTATACATGCCATAGCATACCATATTATTTATTTTTCACCATTACTTGACGTACAAATTAATAAAAAAGCATAAACAGAAACATAAATAATTTAAATTCTATAATATAGCTCTCTGTGATTTTTTTAGACCAATTAGTTTTCCTTTTAGTACACGTGACTGTTTGTCTCTTACCTGTTTTCTCAACGTATACGTCTTATGACATAATATGAAATATCATAAATAGTAAAACTTGTTAAACTTAATAAGAATGATGCTTCAATAATTTTTTATAACACGTATATCAAGCTTTGATATTCGTAAGCTGTTTCTAAAAAATAAGAGATCTCTTCGTGAATAAAATAGTATTATTATTTAAAAATACCATATCTTACGTATTACTATTATTTACTTATGACAGATCAATGTTTGTTTAAACTTTTATTGTAATCAATTGCCATATGTTTTATAGGTTTATTATCAAGAATTATCGAGTGGAGCATTTTTGTTGAGTCAAAGTTTTTTTAAAGGAGTATTCCTTTTTTCTGTATTTTATCTCTTTCTACTTAAATAAATCATTCATTATTATTTTTGCACCCTTGTGAGGCCACATTAGCTTTGAACATTAGGAAAAAAGGTTCTCTTATGGAGGTTTGGAAGTATTATTCAGAGAGGTGAGGAACAGGGAGTCCCCCCTGCGCACGCAGATGTGCCCTCTTCACTACGCACCTCTCCTTACACTTTTTAAACTTTAAACTGTGCGACTGAAGTTTATTATATTTCTTATAGTTATACTTTAATAGGCGCGTTATGTGTGGGGGTGAATCAACGATCTCATCATTTTGATCATGAGAAAAGTGTGACGGAAGTGGATTTTGCTTGACTCTCCCCCTTCGCTCCGCCCCTCGTGACGTCCTTATGGCTTCCTTTACACATGTCACTACATGACATCACATCACATTATCTTGCCACACATTTTGAATTTTATGGATTTTATTTTTTTTTCCTTTTAACTCATTCAAAAAAAAAAAAAAAAAAAAAAATAGTTTCCAAAGAGATTGGAATACTCTACTATGAGTAGGCCCAGCATATAGGAAAATCAATTACTTCATGTTATCTTACAGTTTGTAACTTATTTTTTACAGCATTTTTTATGTTATGTTCAATAATTTATTTGGTTTAGTTGAAAATTAAATAAACAAACAATTTACTTAAAAAAATTACTTTTTTATTTAAGTTTTTGTAAAAACTAGGCAATTAGTATATTTTAGCAGAGCACCCTTCCATTTTATTAATAAGTATGTACCCTCACGTATTTGATTTGTTACTTTAACAATAAATAAATAGTTTTTCATACAGTTCTTTTATACTTTTTTAAAATTGGCAAAAACTACAAAAAATTTATTTGTACTGAACAAGTACAAAAATCAATTTTTGTTGTATTTTATTTTATTTTCTAATTTTTTTCATTCGTGACGAAAGTAATTTTTTTAATTATGGACATTTTTCACAAAGTTTGTGGGAAAAAGTTCATAGAAATGACAAGAACGCTAATGTGTAGAGTAAAGCTAGCACTGTCTTTTCTCATGTAGATGTACTCATGTACACGCTTTTACGCATACATTATTCCCTCTTTCTAAATTCATTCAAAATTCGGTTTGTGGGTCCATTTGAAAATTCGATAGGTTCTTCTAAAAGTAATCTTTCGTACCCAAAAAATTAGGAGATTCCTACAAATTATATAAATGACATTTTATGTAATTTTTTCATAAGGATACATGTCAACTAATGATTTTTTCGAATGTATCTTATATCAAATAGTGGTGTAGTCAAACAAGCTGCAATATTCGTGGTTATTTTTTATGCCATTTCAATATACGTTTGCCGTTTAAATTCTATGTGTCAAAAAAGCCTACGAGTGATGAACGTCTTGAAGAGACATTCACTGGTATGAAATACTACCCTATTAAAGAAAACTATATTACAGGATAATTTTTCTCAGTTTTCTTTGTACAATGATATTTTGGGTATTAAAAATAGACGAGAAACAAGTGTCGGATCGTACATGATAAATGTGAGCGTGGCGTTACAGATGTAATCAGCGTAGGCAGTAAAATGTTGTTTAAAAATCACCGGAAGATTCGATGAAAGTGCACAGTCTTGGACAGGCCAGCCTATATATTATTTTTATTGTACGGTATCGTAATGAATTGTTTATACTCATTGATTTATTACATATCAGTTAGGATCACACCTAATCAACGTAGGTATACTCATTTCTACGATAATTGCACTACCTTCGTACACAATATCGTTTTATAGAAGATATTTTTATAATCAAAATTATATTGTTTGTCATATAACTTTATATAAGTAAAACTTTGTAGTTGCGTACCTAAGCACTCACTGTTTACTTATTTAAGAATGCCTGGCAAGTCGTGACTTCTTTTGTTGAGCATCTTCCTTTTGTACTAAAGTGTCTTTAAATACGTTTCTTTGTAATCTTACTCATTTATAATGTGCCTCAATTTTAAATTTAAATACGATTTTATTTTATTCTTTCATAAGAGACCGTGTTAAAATGTTATTGATGATAAATTTTTTCTCAAAAATCTCCCCTGGTGAAGAATCTGAAAAATTGTGTGTTAAATCTAGATATGCTCTAATACAGCTTATACCAAATATAAAAAGTACGGTTCTATAATTGATAAAAATTTTTATGTACATCTTGTAATATTATGAACAACTTGTACTATGACTTTTGAAAAGATGTTTCAGAAAATTCTAGGTCATGTTAACTTTAAGTATTTAAATGTATTTAGTACAAATAAGTTTTTAAGAACCATTCCAGAAAATGTTAAGAGTGAATATTTAAAATGTAAAATTTGCATCGAGAATGAAATACATAGTTCAACATTTGATAATAACAAGAAAAGAGCCAATAATTTATTAGAAATAGTTCACGCTGATTTAAGTGGTCGACATAGAATGGTCTATACGCTGAAAAATATTTTCTTATACCAATGGATGATTATATCGAGTTTTTTAAAATTCATATTATAAAATCCAAACATAAGACTTTTGAGAATTTAGTTACATACGTAAATTTATTTTCAAATATGATTGATAAGCGCGTTAAAAAACTAAATTGCGATAACGGCCTAAAGCTTATAAATTCTAATGGTAAGAATGTTGCTGAGGAAAGAGGCATAATAATTAATACTTGCCCACCATAAATACATAAATTGAATGGTACTGCAGAAAGTTACATTAGAATTATTATAAATATGGTTAGGTGCTTGTTAGCAGATGCTAAGCTAGATAAAAAATGTTGATCTAAGGCAGTCAAGGCAGCGGCCTATTTCAAGAACAGAACTTTGGCAAACACAATTGAAAAGAAGAACCCTTTTAACCAACCCCAATAGTTTAGATTTAGTTGAATGTAAAACCAAATATTAAAAATTTAAAAATTTATCAAACCAAAGTGTTTGTTATAGTGTCATCATTTAAAAAGAAGTAGCAAACGGAGTATGAAAGCAATAAGAGGCATATAAGTTGGGTATAAAAATGTAGGCTATAGAATTTTGGTAGATGCAAGAATAATGGTCGCAAAACATGTTGATATAATACAGAATAATGTGAAGTTAGTAGGATTTAACGAATGCAATGATCCTGACAATGAGCAAGAAAGCAAAAATTTTGATAACAATGATAGTAAAAATTTTAATAGTAGTGTCTATGAGTCAGTATTCAAAGATTTTAATAATAAGGATTAAAGTAAGCAAAGTCCGAATTAACAAATAATAAAAAATGCAACACCCATCATCAACATACATCAAGTAGGATCAGTACAAAGCCCGATGGGTATCAGTCAGAAAACTATAATGCTTATATTAATGTTAATTATGTAAATGCCGATAATCTGCAAAATTATAACGAGGCGATGCCTTTTAACGACAGAGTAAATTGGAAAAAGGCCATGGACAACGAAATTAAAGGCATAGTAAATAATAATACTTTTGAGTTTGTCAATGCACCAAATAGCGAAAAAATAACAAATGTAAAATGGGTGTTATCAAAGAAACTTGCTGGTTGATATAGAGTGAGATTAATTGTTAAAGATTTTGAACAAAAGAAGAGATTAGAAGATATCAATAGCCCAGTAGCTAGAACGCAAACATTAATAATTCTTTTAGCATTTTGTCTTCAAAATGGTGGAATTAAAAATCAAATGGATGTTAAATCAGCTTTTTAAACGGTCTTATAAAATGGGACGTACATGTAACACAGCCAGAAGGGTATGTGAATGACTTAAATAAAGTGTGGAAACTAAAAAAAGCTTTGTATGGTTTGCGTGAGAGCCCTCGAGCCTGGCATGAGTGTCTAGATGAGTTCCTAAGGATATTGAAACTTGTACGTAGCAAAAATGACAACTCTTTGTATATAAAGTTTGATAAAGTTGAAGCTATATATTTAATAATTTTTGTCAATGATCTGTTACTATGTTGCAAAGATAAAAATAAATTTTACATTGTTAAAAACCTCTTAACAGATAAGAACGAACAAAAGATATGAATAATATTAATACTTATTTAGGTATATATTTTAAATACGATAAAAATCAAAGTGTGATGACTTTAAGTCAGGAAAGGTACATTGAGTCATTAGCTTATAAATATAATGTTGATAATGCAAAGTTGTATGAAACACCTTTAGAAGAAAACTCAACGTGTAAACCTGATTAGTCAGCATATAAGTACAATGAATGCAGAAATTTGATTGGAGCACTTCTTTATATAATTTCTGGTACCAGATAAGACATTAGTTTTAGTGCTAATTATCTTAGTAGGTTCCAGAACTGCTCCAATCAAACTATGATTAAAAATGCTTTAAGAGTACTAAAATATTAATATAAATCTCAAAATAGAAAATTAGCTTACTAGCAAAACTCGAAGACAGAAATACTAAAATGCTACGCAGATGCAGTTAGGGCAGGTGATATAGTTGACAGAAAGTCTACGATAGGTGACTCAATAAAATTATTTAATAATTCAATATACCGGATATTAAAATAACAAGGCAGTACAACTTAATCGTCTACAGCAGCTGAATACGTTATCTGAATCTGTAAGTGAATTATTTTGGATAAAACAAGTGTTAAGACACTTAAAGGTAACTGTGAATGAGCCTATAAAAGTGTTTAAAGGTAATGCTGGTGCGGTCAGCATTGCAAAAGTTAGGAAATTAAACAAAAAATTTAAAATATATTAAAACTTGTTATCATTGCGCTTATAAAGTTATAAAAATAGAAATATAGATACTGTCAAAAATAACTCTAAAGATATTAAAGCTGACATATTGACAAAAGCTTTAGGTCAAATGAAGCTTGCTAAGTTTAGAGGAGAGTTAAAAATTATCTTATTATGGAACAGAAATGGTTTTACTTGATAAGCAAACGTATATTTTAGAACGTTACATCAATATACTATTATAAGAGTTTGACAACTATATACATTTAAGATAAAGGAGGTGTGTTGAAATATAGGTGAACTTATATGTATATTCTAACAGTACATTCCAACAGAGTATGGATGTGTGAGTGTGCGTAAGCAGAACAGTGCTTGAAGCAACTCAAACTTGTAAGAGTTACTCATCGTTGATTTTGTAAAATTAAGTTCAGTCACTGGGTCTGTCTTTCTCGCACCTCCTAACGCAAAACTTTCGAGTCTTTCATTATCAGGTACAATGAAGAGTTGACTTTAAGATTTAAAATGGAGTTAGACTCAAAGCAAAAAAAAGTAAAGAGATAGAACAAGTGAAGATAGCCATTAAGAAAATAAAGTATATGCTTGAGGCCATTTACTGGTGGCTTGGTAACATGGCAACAGTGAATAAGAATGGTCCTAAAACTTTCTAAAATATTATTATAACAGTAGAGAGCTTAAGACAAGTGGTTCCTTCACACTAATATAGGTACATTAGAAACTAAAAAAAAACTTAAATATCACTGCAGTATTGAGAGAAAAAAAAAGTTAAGAGAATTGGAAGTTAGTTTTGTAACTCTGAAAAGAACCAGAAATCTGCGTCCCCTAAGAGAAAAATCAGGTGTCTGTCAGATAAATAAAGTTTTCTTAAAAACCAAAAATAATTAATGAAATAGAAAAGTCAAGATGACAATAGTATTCATCAACGTGGTCAAACGGTATACCTTCGTCTCTGTGCTTAAATCAATAAAAACAAAATTTAATCTTTACAAAGCCTATGTTTGTAACTAGACCTCCCATGGTGTGTATGCATGTACAAGCTCTGCTTGTGCTACTTGTTCTTCGCTTTTTGCTGCTGCCATGGATGGCACTCCATTATTTAATGCGGGCCAACAGAAACTAGCACCCGTCGTGTATAAAAGTGAGTGGCGGTTAAAACAATCTTCTCAGATACATGCATCAGACACCCTCACTAAACAAACACAGGGAGACTTACGTATTGTTCTAGGTTGCGTGTGGCGAGTCCTTTTCCGGGATTGCGTTGGAGGCCTCGCGGCAGGTGAAGCTGGATTAGTCTGGGTGACCACATCTGATATGGTTGTACACCTCATAAACAAAAAAAAGGTGGTAGGCCGACTAATCTAGACTTACTACCACTGAGGAGTCTATAAGGCCGCACCTCAGTGCCTTACGCCAGCACGTTTTGTTAGGTTGTCTGCGCAGTCGTGGGACTGTACATTTGCCGCTCGTCTCACTGGAATGACCGTTGTGTACCAACATATACATATATAACACACGAACACAATTCTTACACTTGTTACTCAACGCCAGGGCAGTCTCCGCGGGTGGGACTAAGGGAAAGTGGCAACTCCCGGCCGGCCCGAACAAGTAGCGGTCCTCTCTGGTAACAGATAGGGCCGCTGCCCTGGTTTTAACCATTTCTAAATACTTATTTCTATTAAAAATGGTAGTGCTGGCCCTTAAGGGTCAGTACAACATAAAAAAAATGCCAATATGAAAAACGTCAATGAAAAACTTGTACCCCAGGCTGTAACCTCTATGAGAAAAACCACCAGCAGTTCCGATCTGGTTAAAGCCCGGGTGACTGTCACAGGCCCCACGGATTCTAAGGAGAGGGGGGGGGGCACAAAGACGTATCTCATGGCCATCAGAGACTGCTTAATGTTCTATGGCCCTTCCTAACGGACAAAGGTTGAAGAGGAAGTCTGTCAAGCATAGGAACCAATGACACCAAAAACAGCAACGTGTCAGTATTTAGCCACAATACTCGGGAAAAGCTTGCCTCTTTAGAAAAAAAAGGTGCTAAGCTCAGAGTAAAGCGACAGAAAGTGCCTGATTAGGTTCAACAGCAACGAAAGATATTACAGAGACGCTACAATTAATCAACGATAAGTACGGCAACACATCGAACGCTGTTAGGAATGGGCACACAGCCGCGCTTAAGCACCTTCAAAAGGCAGAGGTGCTAAAAAAAGGCTTCCTTTATAAAGAATAAGTGTGTTCAAACGCTTGGAAGTTGTCATTTGAATCCCTGCAGTAAAGGTAACAAAGGCAAGATGATTTCTGACGGCATGGACAGAAAAGAACCCTGAACACTGCCTTAAAGAAAATAGAACTTAGTAAAAGGAACAGGAGCCTATTATACAGCCCTGAGAAATCCCACCAAACGATGCCTTCGAAAAAAAGACAAACAGGGAGTGGCAAACAAAAACAAATTCTCTTGAATGAAAAAACAAGCCAGAAAAAACAGGGGATGCAACAATAACAGTAGTAGTAAAGATCTCTGAAGGGCAGACCTTTGCAAAGGTGCTGAGGATGATGAAGGCGAACTTTGACCCTGATACGGCTAATGTGGCAGTCCAAAGTGTTGTCATTACAAAAACCGAAGACATACTTATTAAGGCCAAAGGTGTTGAGAATGCTACTGCATTCTTACAGTAAATTAAAAAGCCGGCAGCCTGACAGGGTACTGTCAAAATGAGCAACCAAAAAGTGACATTAGAAGTCCAAGACTTAGATGTTATTGTAAAGGAAGATAAGGTTAAAGAGGCTTCTGCTAGGACTTTTGAACTAAAGAGCCAGGAGCCAGAAGTAGCTTCCTTAAAGCCAAATGCCAGAGGGCAGAGGCTGGCGTTGATCAAGGTGGACGGAGCAACTGCCAGACCGGTAGAAGAGAAAGGCAGGTTACGAGTTGGCTTCGCAAGCTGCCGAATACGAAGAAAAATTGAAGTCACTGAATCTTACAAATGCCTGGGAGATGGACACAACTTAGGCAACTGTAAGAAGGAAAATAAATTTAAGCTTTGCTTCCGGTGTAGAAGCTTAAATCACCGGAAGAAAGAGTGTCCAGGCCCAGCACGGTGCTTCCTTTGCTCAACGACGGACAACAAGCATGAAGCAGGCAGTGAAAGCTGCCCCTTATTTGAAAAAGTGCTAGAAGATGCCAGGGATAAGGCCCAAGCAGGACGAAAATAGGGGAAAAATTCCTTGAGTTGAAAGGCAGGTTAATGTGGACCCACGCCGTGCTGTGTACTTTTTACCTATTAGCAAGGGAAACGTCAAACTTATAGTGGTGCGTGCTAGGTTAGCGGCCTTTTGTGGAGCGCTAGAAACGGTGTTTGTCCTCAGGGACCTCGAGTCCTTGTCAGGACTCAAGAACATCAGCACTTCTAGCAAATGGTGGTGAGTTAGCTCGTCAATGCTGTGAGATGATATCGTCTCCCTGATGGCTTCACCCTGAAGTAATGCTAACGCGGTTCTGGGGTGGATCAAAAGCCACGTGGCATGGGGGGTTTAAGTGGGTATGGGTGTTCTAATAAAAAAAATTTAGTAAGTTTAACACTACTGCTGTCCCTGCAGTGTGCCCTAATGCATTTTTCTTTTCTCCACAAAAAAAAAAAAAAAAAAAATTACTACTGCTACTATTACTACAACTATTACTTTCTTTCTAGGGGCTGCAAGACCTTGTCGTTGGTGGAGGTGCTTGGCTTGAAATGAGGTTGGCTATGAAGAAATAGGTAATTATTTATCTCAAAAAGGGGAAGCTCCAAAAAATAGATAAGAGTATGAGTGGTGTATGCATCTACGGACTAGACCTCGAACTGAGCTGTCTGGATCCCTTAATGAAAACCAGCTGACTTTGAGGGCTGGCAGCGGCTGATTCCCGTCCAAGCCACTTAAAATTAGCCTGCTGTCTCGATTTGGTAGTAACCTTGACAGGTCTCAACCACTTTTCAACCCGTTGTGTGAAGAAGTAAGCAAAGGTTATAACATTCTTTTTGTATACACGCATCACACTTTTACTAAAGAAACACAGGTATATTTAATAGTCGTTACAGTTTGTGTTCAGTGGGGTCTTCCCTTGGTTGGTGTGGGGGGCCTGACAGCGGGTAAGACCAGACGATTAAGGCCTGGTGAGTCTGGGTAACTGCATCTGATATGGCTGCACGCCTTATGAGCAAAAAACACGTGGTGGGCTGACTAATCTAGGTGGACTAGCACTGAGGAAGCTACATGGCAGCACTTTACTTGCCTTCATACGCCAACTTGCTTTGGCGCATTGTCTGCACCACTCGTGGAATTGTATTTCTGGTGCATGTCTTGCTGGGTCAACTATAGTGTACCAACACATGCAAACACTACACAAATACATTACTTTTACACTTACTCTATATAATGCCAGGGCAGTCTCTGCTGGTGGAACTGAGGGATAGTGGTAACTTCCAGCCGGCCTGAGCAAGTAGCATTCTTCTTCGGAATCAGAGTAGGCTGCTGCTTTGGTTTTTAACCTTTTTCAATTTTCTTTACTAGAAAAAAGGGTAGTGCTATCCTTCACGGGTCAGTACGCCACTTAAATAAGTTAAAAAAAGGAAGAACGTCACTGCAAAACAACTACCCCAGATGGTAACCTCTCTGAGAAAATCTGCTGACAGTTTCGATCTTGTGAAAGCCCGGATGGCTGCCGTAGGCTCCACGGATTCTTGGAGGGGGGGGGGCACTTAGACGTTACTCCAGTAGTAAGGAGAATTATGGCAAAACTGGAACGAGAAAGGGCTGACTTTGCTGCAGAGTCATCTGATCTTGATCTTGGTGAAGGATTCAAGCTGGACCCAGAGGTCAAGTTAAAAAAAGTGCCAACATCACGTTTAAGGTACTTGCGAGGGTGATCAATAATCTCAAGGCGCTAAGCACTCCAATACAGCAACACCAATAAGGATCTCGTCAAGCCGGCAGCAAAGGCTGTAGGCGCCCTTAAGCGCCAACAGGATCGGCTTGAGAAAGCGAAGAAGCCAGAGATCGGATCAGAACTGAAGGAACAAAGGAAGCGAAGGAGAGAAAGAGAAACCCTAAGCCCAAAATGAACGCCAGAAAAGGCCCCGAAAAAGCCAATAGGGCCTGGTTTTCAGCTGAAACCAGAGCATGGCATGGTTAGCAACATAGTCAGTGGGGAAAATTGGACAGAGGTCCAGAAAAGTTAAAAGAAAAAGAAACTAGTGGAGGAAAATGTTAGGGAGGATAAGCTCCCAAGGCTTAAAGTCAAGCCATTGAAAAGGTTGATGAGGTAGAGGTTGAGGTGGGTGTAGGGTCAATCAGGAAGACAAAAACAGGTAGTGTTCTTGTTGAGTTGAGAGACAGAACATCTGACTGCTGTGATGCGTTCGCTGACGCGCTAAAAACACTGTGGTGAGCGTTGGTGGCTTAACGACCCTCACCCCGTCCTTGACAAACGAAATTAGAGACGTTGACCCCACGGTGACAGAGCCAGATGTGCAGGCTGCACTTAAAAGCTGTTTTAAGAAACAGAGGGTCCCTGTCATGGTGATGTAGCTGTCGTCTGGTACTGTCAGAGAAAATTGGGTGACCTACGTTGAGGCACCTGTAACGGCAGCTACTATCCTAAATAAGATGAATCACATAAGGCTGGACTGGGTGAGCTGCAGGATGCGGCCGTAGTCTAAGGCTGCGCGCTGTTTCAATTGCCTGGGTTTTGGCCACATTGCCAGACAGTGTGATGGGCCTCACAGGATCAAGGCGTGCTGAAGGTGTGATAAAAGGGGCCACGTAGCAAGTAACTGCTTCAAAAAAAAAAAGAGCTGTTACCTGTGTGAATGCGTCGTCCCAAAACCGGACACCAGAAATGTCACTTGAACTGCCAGGTATCAAACGCTGTGGGCGTTTGCAGAAAAAGCTTAGCGAAAATGGTAGGGACCCTGCAGGTAAACCTTGATAGGACCGTACTCTCACATGATCAGCTGGACCAGCTTTCATGTGCCTGGTGTGTGAACTTGCTCTTTATAAATAAGCTATCCTGCCCGTTACCAGGCAGGAGCTGGTACTGCTACAAGATGAAAAGCGCTTTTATCCTGATCCGCAGCGACAGGCTCTCCATATCCAACACTGGAAGAGGAGACACTTTCATGTGGATCGGGTGTGGGAGTGTGTACTATGTGAGTTGCTATATTTTTCCTAACAATCTGATTGGCATTTTCAGAGGGTGGCTTGCCGAATTCAAGGATGCTGTTCGCGTGTGTGGAAAAAATGGAAACGTGGTCCTAGCTGGCGACCTTAACTCCAAGGCCATCGCTTGGGGGAAGTCGAGAACTGACTCTAAGGGGCGGGTGGTGCTAGAAATGGCTGCAAGGCTGGATCTCATCGTCATGAACTGTGGTAGTTAAGCAACGTGCAGGTGGCCGTGTAATTTGCGAACGATCATCGATCTTACGCTGGTGTCCTCACAAATGGCAGCATGGGTGACTGACCGGCAAGTCCTGGAAGACTACACGGATACTTATTACTAGTACGTCAGCTTTGTGTTAAGTAAGAGCTGTGGAGAAAGCTCGCAAGCAGTAATCCAAGGGCACGTTACCTAGTGGAATGTGGAAAAATTTAATCAAGATTTACTGCAGGAAGCTATGGTAAGTGCGCCCCCTCCTGTTGATTAAAGCAAAATCACAATACAGCAGAGATCGAGGCACTCATGAGTGGCACTATTAAACGGGTCAAGGTATGGTGCGATGCTTGTATGCCTAAAAGGTTTTCCAGAAAAGGTCAAAATTTGTGCTACTGGTGGACCGTAAAAATTGTTAACTTGCGCAAAAAGGGCTAATATCAATGACGCCTTCCCCAGCAACTTAGAACTCGTAAAGACGTCAAAGTAGCTGTAGCCGTGAACAGGAACGCGAAAAAGTGGTGAGGGCGATCAAGGTAAGCAGCAAGCTTGCACGAGCTCAATGCTGAGGTAGACAAAGATACCTGGGGCCTGGGTCCTGGCTCCGACCCAACGCCACCGATGGAACCTTGCTTTTTGGGGGAGGCGGGTCTTCTTCCTCTTTTAAGAGCATCTTGATAAGAGGCGGGAGGACATAAGTACAGGCCAAGTGCCTCTCTTTACCCTTGATAAATTAAGGTCAGTGGCTTCATAGACGCCAGCGCGAAAGGCCCCTGGCCCAGACAAGGTGCCGTCTAAGGTCTTTAAGGTCATAGCTGTGAAAAAACCGAACGTTTTGCTGGACATGTTCAATGCGTGCCTGTGCACTAGACTCTTAAGCGAGCGTTAAAAGATTTAAGGGCTTAATCTTTGGCACAAGGGCAAACCGACCCCCCCCTGGTACCGTCGTCATTCCAACCTTTAAGTATGTTGGACACGGTGGTGATAGCATCACCCTGATGCACTTACTTCCCTACGTTAGATGATAACGTCAAACATACGTTTTTTGTGTGTGACAGATGTTACTGTGAGTGCCAGCAGCTAATGGACAAGCTGGGCGTATTACTCATTCTTGGAATCATTATTTCTGGAATGTTTTGCACCACTGAGAAATAAAGGGCAGTAAATGGCTTTGTTGCGTCTGTCATTCGGCATAACAAAAAGAGAGAGCTGCTTCGCAGGGAGCACAGGTCCCTGAGTAGGCCAGCAAAGGTGATTAATTCTAAAAGGTAAAAAAACAGCCTACAAAGAAGTGCTAAACATAGTTGCCAGACAGCAAGTGGCTGATAAAGTCCAATCAGCAACGGAAGATATTACAGAGACGCTACAATTAATCAGCGATCAGTACGGCAACACAGTGAACGCTGTTAAGAATGGGCTAAAAGTAGCGCTTGAACACCTTAACACCTTCAAGAGGCAAAGATGCTAAGAAAAAGCCTTTTTTATGAAGAAGAAGTGTATGCAAACGCTTGCAAGTCGTCACTTGAATCCCTGCAGTGTAGTCAACAAAGGCGAGATCAGTTCCGACGGCCGGTACAGAAAAGAACCCTGAACACTGCCCTAAAGAAAATAGAACGAAGTAAAAGAAACAGAAGCCCATTGGACAGCCCCTAAAAACGCCAGCAGACCATGCCTCCAAAGAAAAAAAACAGGCAGTTGCAAACAAGAAGAAATTTACCTGAGTGACAAAACAAGCCAGAAGAAGAAAGTGGACGCCACAACAACAGTAGTAGTGAAGATGGCTGAAGGACAGATCTTTGCAACGGTGCTGAAGACGATAAAGGCGAACTTTGACATCGATAAGGCTAACATGGCAGTCCAAAGTGTTGTCACTACAAAAAAAGGAGACATTCTTATTAAGGCCAAGCGTGTAGAGAATGTTACTTCATTCTCATAGCAAATTAAAAAGTCGGTAGCCAGATAGGGTACTGTTAAAATGAGCAATAAAAAAGTGACATTAGAGGTCCAAGACCTGGATGTCATTGTAGAGAAAGATGAGGTCAAAGAGGCTTTCGCTAGGGCTTTTGGACATCAGAGCCAGGAGCCAAAAGTAGCTCTCTTAAAGCAAAATGCCAGGGGACAGAGGCTGGCTTTAATAAAGGTCGACGAAGCATCTGCCAGACAAGTAGAAAAGGAAGGCAGGTTACAAGTTGGCTTTGTAAGCTGCCGAATTCGAAGAAGAATTGAAGTAACAAGATGTTAAATGTGCCTGGGATATGGACACATCTCTGGCAACTGTAGAAAGAAAACAGATCAAAGCTTTGTTTTCGGTGTGGAAGCTTAAACCACCGGAAGAAAGAGTGTCCAGGCCCAGCACAGTGCTTCCTTTGCCTAACAACGGACAACAAAAACGAAGCAGGCAGCGGGAGCGGCCCTTTATTTAGGAGAGCCTTAAAATAGGCCAGGGATAAGGCCCAAGTAGGATCAAAATCAGGCAAAAACGCCTTAAGTTGAAAGACAGGCTTATGTGGACCCACACTGCACTGGGTACTTTTTACTCAACAGCAAGGAAAAGCATTGAGCTTATAGTCGTGCTGGCTAAGTAGGTGGTCTACTATGAAGTGCTACATAAGTTGCTGGTCCTCAGGGACCCCAAGTTCTTTTCAGGACTCGAGAGCATTAGCACCTCTAGCAAATGGAAGCGAGTTAACTCGTTAATGCTGTGAGACGCGATGGTCTCCCTGGTGGCTCCACCCTGAAGTAATGCTAACGCGGTTCCAGGGTGGATCAAAAGCCATGCAGCATGGAGGGGGTTTTAGTGGGTATGGGTGTTCTTAGCAAAAAAATTCACCAAGTCTCACACTACCGCTGTCCCTATGGTGTGCCTCAATGCATTTCCCCTACCTTGAGAAATAAAAAAAAAAAAATAAAAACTACTACTACTGCTACTACTCTTACTATTCCTTTTTTTTACAGCCACTACTACTACAATTTTTTTTAAGGCCTGGACAGTTTTATCAAAGAAGGATACAGTACGTATTATTATTTATCTCATACGAAAACTCAGAAATCAGAGCTTTACTTTTAAAAGCTAAAGTACAATGGAAGGCATCATAAACATTAAAAAAAATTGCAGCAAAGCGTGTAGCACAGTCAGGCAGACTGAATATTTGGCTGGCCTACTGCCAGGTCAGAAGATGGCAAACTATTATTGGGCACTTCGAATGCTTAGGATTCGTATGTGTCTTGCTACATTGAATAAGCAATTACAATAAATATGTACCTCTGGAATGGCAGGTAGCTGTATCTATCAGAAAAAATTGGAGATTAAGGAATTGTTCTTTTCTCTGGACAGGAGTTATTTATTATGAAGCAAGCAGATGAAGTTGCGTTTTGTCTTGAGTAAGGTGTTAGTAAAATGCAAGGATTTAGTAGAGTAGTGAAGGCTTATGTGGACTTATGCTGCGCCAAGTTTATTGACTTATTATCCAAGGGAGAATTAATCGCTTAGTGAGGCATAAAAAAAAGCAAACTGCAATCAAGAGATAGATATTAGTGTCAGTTTTAAGGGACTAAAGTCTTTTTAATGACGAAAAAAAATTAGATTTCTAGCCTCTGGTGGCAAGTTTTTACACTTATGCTGCAAGATCCAAAAAGCTTTATAGAGGCTGAAGACACAAGTAATATCTGTGTAATTTTAAAGTTACGTAAAATTGAGGGCTCAGTGCCTTCTAGTAATCCAATACAAAAAATAAATGGAGTACTACACTTTTATAGTCCTCACCGTTTGCATAATAGCTTATTATCTTCCTTGACAATACAAAACTGTTTTTTCTTTTACTGCTTTTATTACTTTATTTTTCGTTCAACTAAAAAGTATTGCAACTGTGACTTAAGTTTAAAAAGTAAGATAACGATACAATAATTTATATTTAATAAGTCATTCACGGCTAGTTACATCTTTAAGGGATAGTTAACGGAAAATGGATAGCTTCCAATACCCTAAGATATTAACAGTCGTAGTTTAAGTTGGGTGATCTAAAAATGTTTTTTCTTGTATATATCATATTTACCCTTGTAATTGTAAAAAAAACTTAACACTGTTTCTGAAGGTATTACATCATATTCCTTTTTTTTTGGGCTTAACCTCCTTAGACAAAAAAATTTTTCTCTCAAACGACTCTTATTTCACTCAATATCTTTTATGTATAGGCTTATTGATATTTTGTACTCCGTGTAGGACTTTTCATTAAATAACTTAACTAGAAACTTTTGTGTTGCAATATGCAAAATCTTTAAAATACCTAGGGATACTTTTGAGCCACTGTCTTAAGTATAAGTATTTGTTTGTAAGTGTATTTTGACTATTTATTCCTAAAGATGCCACGTATTTTAAAAGTTTTTTTTTTCTTTAACACTACCTTATGTAAACTTGAAACACAATTTGACTTGTTTGAAGAAAAATTGTCGTATGAAGTAAATGAAACGAGTTCTTTCTTGACCATGCCCTTAATCTATATTTCTTACTTGCTCGGAAAACGTATGACCAAGTTTGCTTCTAGGGCTTAGTGACTACCTTTTCTATTTGCTTCATTTGAACTGTAGGTTATTTTTTAGTTGACGCCTGCTTTCTTGAAATATATGAATATTATGCATTATTCTTAATAATTGATAAGTAATTTTCAAGACATAACTGGTAATTAATGAGAAATATAAATACACACATACACACACTAGATACTAGCGGGGCTGACGCTCCCCTGCGCACTCCACGCGCCAACCCCCCACTAACAGATTAAGTAGAAAAAATGACAAAATTACTCGTGTAATTATCAATGCAGACTGAAAATAAGTTTACAACAGCAGGATACGCGACTTACAAAGGAGCTGATAAAACAGATGATAACATAAATATTAATTTTCCAATAGAATTTTTAAATAATATAAGGGAAGGTATTGCACTACACAAATTCAAATTAAAAATAAATGCTATAGTAATCATAATAAGAAAATTTAGTATACCAGACGGTCTTTGTAATGGCACAAGATTAAAAATAAGAAAATTATTTTAGTATAATATAGAAGCCGAAATAATAACGGGAAAAAAAAGGTATCAAAGATTATATTCCTAAAATAACATTGAAAACTGGCACCTTACCATCATTATCTTTTGTCTCATATAGAAAACAGTTTCTCTTTGTATTAGCATTTTCTATGACTATTAACAAATGACAAGGACAGAGTTTTCAATTCTTAGGGTTGTACATTTTAAAATCTTTATTCTCTCACGGACAATTATAAGTTGCTTTATCAAGATGTAAACATAAAAAAAGAATTTTTATTGTAATTGAATCCGAGAATGAACCAAAAATTATAAATATTGCTTAGCAAGAAGTTTTTCAGAAATTAAAAAATGTTTAACATTAAAGATCGTCACATTTAAACAGACATATGTTGATTCATAAAAAAACATTTTAAAAAATATGTGAAAAATATGAAAAGGGTTTTAAAAGAACAGATGGGTTTAAACGACACATGAAATGTCACAGCATTAAATTAACAGAATAAAGTATTGTTTCGAAAGCTTAATTGTGTTCGTCTATTTATTTATATCTTCTCCTGAATTCTGTCGTCTGTAAAGAAAGTTCTCAATTAATCATGAATTTTATATTTGGGTATAGTACACATGGACCAGAAAAAGATTTCAAATTTGAAAGTTTAATCAAGTTAAACAAATAATGGTCCTTTAAAGACATATAGTGAGTAAGGGAGAGAGAATAGACAGAGGGAGACCTATGATCAGTGACTTGAAAAACTCTAAAAATGACATATGACTTGCGTACTAAATTACATATATTTTTTTACATTCCAGATGGTAAAATATTCTATAAATAAGTATTTTTGGGGGAAGGTAGAAGGGGAGCAAGGGGGACCTGATGGATAAACATAAGCAAATAACTATGTAAATTAAGGGGATCTGTGGGGGAGCTAAGTGGGCGCTGAGAGGGAGCGGGGTGGGCTATGACTCACTTTCGTTAATACAACTATTTAATATAAGGATATATATATCGGCATTTACGCAAATTAATCGACAAATAATGTAAACTTTGGATATATTTATATTAAATTGACAATAGCTTGAATGTAGCAGTTGAGAAGCGGAAGTAACCGAGAGTTTAGTAGTAAAATTGATACCGCTATTTTTCAGCAAGTTCAGTTCTCAAGTCTGGTCAAGGTGGTACTATTTTTGATTGCTACGTATGACAAATTTTGTAAATATTAGTAGTTTATTAGTAAAAATATTGATTGCCTAGGCAAAACTTGTCGTAAATTAAAGAAGTTAAGGAATTTTATTACTTGCATTAGTTCTATATAATATTCATGATTCACAAAAAAAGATGTATTATGTAAGCGCTTAATAAGTCTGTAAAATACGTGTTCTAATAAGTCTAAAATTAAAGTTGAAAAAAAAAATTAAAGCTGCATTAAAGATAAGGTAATTTTACATAAAACTTCATCTTTAAATTCACAATGATTTGAAAAAAATCAGCTCTTTTTTTACACCTCTAATGAAAGTAAGCTTTTTTTGACACGCCACGAATTTTCTACTCAAGCAGTTAGTCCAAGACAAGCAGCATTTGTAAAATGTAGAGCTTAGCAATTGTGCCCACACCTTAAAGCTTGAATAATTAATATTTTTGGGTTAGCCTTAGTGTGGTTTAAGTGTATCTTTACATATTTAGCGTCATACAGAGAATGTAGTAGTGTACTTATTCTGTAGGCAAGCTCCATAAAGTCCTTTTTGGTTTTCAATATGCATGCCATTTTTAAGTTTTGCTCATAATAAATACCACTGCCTACGAGCTTTTTTTTCCTTAATCTTACAGCGTCCGTATACTGTTAGCCCCTGCATTTAAAAATTTAATTTCACGACGAACACACTAATTCAAGCATACATACCTTACGCACCCATATACTGTATGTAGACACATAAATTTGTTAAAAAATACATGATATTATCAATTTTACGTTTTTAAAATTTATTTTTAGGCATGGTCAGTAGTGCATTCATGTGGGGTTTGATGGCTGATGCATTCGGACGAAAACCAGTTGTTTTATATGGCTATTTATTTGATGGAATTCTAAATGTTTTAAGTGGATTATCACAAAACTTCTACGTTCTGCTATTTTTTAAATTTACATGTGGCTTTGTGTAAGCTTTTTTTAGTAATACTGTTACATTTATAGGAAAAATTGACAAACATAGCCTTACAATCAATCAAATTCTGTTATAGAGTAAGCGGACCTTATGCTTCCGTTATGACATACTGCGCTGAATTTCATTCAACAAAAGATAGACCTAAGGTGACTATGATCCTTGGATTCTTTCTTACTGCTGGAAGTATAGTGGGAGCTGGTATGAAGTATAACATTTTTTCTATAGTTAGATTATTTTAAGCATTTTAAATATTTTTAATAATGTTTTTAACGCTTTGTAAGTCACAAAAAAAATTTTATTTCGAATAAAATACAAGTTTTTTCCCAAAATAGTTTAAATTTTTTGTTGATTTTAGCTCTAGCATTTCTAATTATTCCACAAAATATAGTATTTAGTTATAATAGTTTTTATTGGCGTTCGTGGCAGATATATTTATCAGCATGTGGATTACCAATTCTATTCGGAGCGATGAGCCTCGGGCTTTTTCCAGAGAGTCCAAAATTTTTAATGAGTCAAGGTAAAAATAAAAAGGCTCTTAAAGTTTTCAGAAAAATGTATGCAATGAATTTTGGGAAATCCAAGGAAGCTTATCCGGTACGTAAATATTTTAAAATCTAATTGTAATTTTAAATTCATTTTTTCAAATCCTTACTCGTTAACATTTTTTAAGAAGTTCTTTGTATGATACGGATGTTTTTTGTAATGGATTGACCAGTAAGGGTCAACAATATTTTTTGAAGTTAAACTTCTTGTGGCACGTTGTGAATTTTTTCGAGCGACACGAAATTTCTGAGCACCCCACCACTCCAGCCACTCTCTCTCTCTCCGCATCCCCCTTGCCACCACATGCTATACTGGCAGTGCATCCCTACCACTTCAGCCGCTCTTTCTCTCTGCCGCGTCCTCCTTGCCACCACATGCTATACTAACAGGCATCCCTATTACTCCAACTCTAGCCGCTGTGTGTGTGTGTGTGTGTGTGTATCGAGGTATTATTTGTTATCAAATTACCTCAAATTCGTATTTTAGTTGTACTTTTCTGATGTATGAGTTATAAATAGTATACCTTGAAAATTAATAGAGATGTCCACAAATTAACCATATAATCTCATACAATGAGAAAAATCGTCATATCTCGACGGTGAAGCAAAATAGGACAAAAATACCGATTTTTTACGAGTATCCTAAAGGGGAAATAAAATATCGAGACGCACAAATAGAGGTGTCATTTGTTGTGATTACATAACTTCAAATTTGTATTTTCACTCTATCTTTATGAAATTGGAGTTATAAATTGCGAAAAAATTACAGTATACTTTAAACATTAATAATACAGATGTGCGCGAAGAAATTTAAAGTGTTTTCATGACAACATAACCTCATAAAATAAGAAAAATCGTCATATTTTGACCAAGAAGCAAAACAGGCCAAAAATCCCGATTTCTTATGGGTATCCTAAAGGGAAAATGAAATATTGAGACGCACAAATTGAGGTGTTATTTGTTATGATTACATAACCTCAAATTCGTATTAGCGGTCTATCTTTATGAAATTGTAGGTCTATCTTTACTCGTAACAATAACACATATGATTGCTTCTCATATAATTTTCTGTATAAAATGAGTTCAATATTTTATACTTGAAGTTTCACTTCTATCGTGGGTCCCACGACCAATTTTTTTTTTCTAGAGTAAGAATCTGAAAAGGTTAAAGCTGATACGAGAGTCCTCTCCATCGCTAGAGAAATCTGTCCGAAAAACTTGCTTAGATAAGTCAGGAGTTACTGATTCTCTTTAATACCATCAGTGTAAACTGCTCTGACGTTGCAAATAAAGTGGAAAATTGGTTTTAGTTTGTAGTTAGTATTTGTGACAAGAAATTTTCTTTTATTGTAGCTTGGATAAAAACTAAATTTTGCTTACGCCCTCGTATAATTTATTATGATTTTGCATCAACACCAATACCAAAATATTTTAAGATAGCTCACAGTATGAGCTCAGCTACTTTCCTTAAAATTTAAAATACTTTAATGATTATCAGATAATTGAATACATTATCAACGTTAAATAAAATTTTTATAATTTTTTGGAAAGTGGTAATATTTAACTATAAAGAACATAAATGCTACGTGAAACAAATTGCATAATGCTTATAGCTAAAATTACAATTGTCTATAAGCTGTTTTTAGGTACATACTTACATTCTTTTTGTAAATAACTGAAAAACGTTAAATGATGTATGAGTAAATTCGTTTATTGCAGTATTTTTAAATTATCACTTCATTGTAACGATGAGTATTTTATGTTTACCTTATTTAAACTTTTTATTTTTCTTGGTTATAATGAGTTATTTCTCATAATAGCAAAAAAAATACTGGTTTTGAAAGAATTCGGCTTTAAACACAAAATATCCATCTATAATTAGTCAAGTATTTGGAATATCAGCGTTTCAACGCTGTAAACGTATGTTTTGAGATATATTTCCACTCTATGCTGTTTCTACATTAAAATTTGATAATTTGCCATCGTAATTTGTTGGTACTCATTCTAAAGTTTGTCCAAGCTCAAAAAAAGCACAGCATTCGTCCGGACTCAAAAAAGGTCATAGTCTTTGTTTGGAGTTAGATAAAAAACGTAGTATACGTTTGAACTCCGAAAAAGGACATAATAAATTGTTTGGGACCAAAAAAGGACATAGTCTTTGTCTTAACTAAAGTAAAAAGCATAGTTTTTATTTGAATCTAAGGAAAGGGCACTATTTTTGTCGAGACTACACTATTTTATTCGTGATTTGAAAGCACTTATCCCAGAATAAGAACTTAGTTGTTCGGTAGAGTGGGAAACTTATTTATACAAAGTGATATTTTATACTTAATTCTGTTACATGATGTCGTTTGCATCAGGAATTTACTCTACATAACTTTTCAAAAAGGAGAGTGGAAGCTCATTCTTCAAACTTTCAGAAATAAATGCAACTTAATTTTGTTAAGATATATTAAGATATAAAGAAGAAAAGGGTAAGTCAGATCGCATTTTGTTAGTTTCATATCAGACTTTTTCGTTTTAACATTGAATTCTTAATGAATTTTGCTAGGGCAAGGGCTTCATTTATTTTGGTAAGTGTGGAGAATGTGCATTTACATTTTTTTTCCGGTAAAATATTTAGCTGATGAATAAACAATATTCCTTAGCTGTGCAATCAAATAAATCTTATCGATAATCTAGACAACTCAATCTATCTTTCGACTGCTCGTTACCATGTAAGACATTTTTTTTTATATATACAGGATTTATATAATTCTGAGAACTGTTTCAGTTTCAAAAGATTTTAAATTTTTTTTACATACTCATTTTTTTTTTTCTAAGCTTGGACTATTCTCGTTATAAAGATGATGTTGCATGTATTCATGGTAGGGTATGTGAGCTGATATACCAGTATAAACATTTCATAATGTATGAAATTAGTTATTAGCATGCAACATTATAATAAGAATAACCATTAAGCAAACCTTTTAATTCAAATAGTATAGTACGTACAAATAAAATGATCGCACCACAAATGTTATTCTTTGTTATGTCTACTTAAATAAAATGTTACATTGCGTCATCTAATCGAACTATAAGACTTAATTAGTATCGTATATGATGTCATATTTTTTGTAAATCAAAATGAAAAAACTTTTGAACTCATTCTGTTTCCGATTGCCCGTTACAATTTTAGATAAATCAGGATCGCGACATTTTCTTATTGAAGATATATAAGAATGTAGTTGCAAATTACCTGATTAACCAATTTTTATGAAAATATAAACAAATCTTTGTAGAGAAGCTCTTTGAGTCGTTCGGGCAGTTAAAAAAAACAAAAAATTACTCAATCAGGCGTTAATTTTATTACTATGCACAATGTTTGAGTATGTATTATACAATAGTTCTAAACAAATAAATATACAAAAGTAGGAACATTCATTTTTGTTCCCTATACTGGCTTTTTGTATCACAAAACTGCACAAATAAATTTATTAATAAACTTCGAAGAAACATAAGACGTGTTAAAAAATATTTAAATAACAACTGAAAAATTTTCAAAAACCTTTGACTTCTCTCTTTTGAATTTAAGCAATTTGTATATTAACTAGAACATGTTTTTACAAACTAGACTGTGAAAGGGGCAAGGGTGGCTATAAGAATTCGATGGGATGGCCAAGGAAGGAGGAGGTAACGTTTTAGAAACTAACAAGACTATGCTTGAAAAATTGAGCATTTCTATAATCTTATATAAGGGTAAAACGTGGAGTGACTAGATAAAGAGGTCTTAGTGACATATCTTATGAGTATATACACGTAGAAAGACATATATAAATATGTTTAAGATAGGAAGCACTAAGCCTTACACATACAACGTGGTAAGTGAGTTTGTCAAACTTAACTGTTACCTTGAAAATATTTATGACAAGCCAGATGGATTCAAGAACTGTGGCTTGTAAGTATTGAAAAAAATATTCGAAGTAATATTTTTTGAAACATTTTCATTTTTTAATGCAGTGAAATGTAAAATTTTTTCCTATATCACTAATTCTAGTATCTTTTTTTACTAGTCAATGTTTACTAATTATACTGACAGGTTATGTAGAAGAATTATAAAAAAAAATGAGGTCTGCATTTCGGGAGCTCCAGCAGATGCAAAACTAAAACATGCTGTGTTACTTGACTTGATATCATAGAATCCCATCATTTTCCTGAATGGAAGTATTTATTCCTAAAGGGAAAATGAAATATTGAGACGCACAAATTGAGGTGTCATTTGTTATGATTACATAACCTCAAATTCGTATTTTCGCTCTATCTTTATAAAATTGGAGTTATAAATTGCGAATAAATTACAGTATACTTTAAACATTAATAATACAGATGTGCGCGAAGAAATTTAAAGTGTTTTCATGACAACATAACCTCATGAAATAAAAAAAATCGTCATATCTCGACGGAGAAGCAAAATGGCCCAAAAATACCGATTTCTTACGGGTATCCCAAAGGGGAAATAAAACATTGAGACGCACAANTCTGATTTGGAGAAAAATGTAACTAAAAGAAACAATAGATGATGGGTTCTTAAGTTTTTCAGTATAAAGTTATATTTTAATCCAATTATATGGTAGACGATATTATTATTAATATAAATATGCGTTCTTTGAAACGACACTGTGTATGTAGGTAATACCATTATCGTTAAAATCAGTATGCCTGGGTTAGTTTAGTAAGGTTTCAATAAATACTTTAATATTTTGTATAGAAATAGTTATGGACTATAAGCGACGGTTGTCCCACTGCCTTCGAACCTGAAAATAAAAAGGGGGAGGGGGTACGTAGAAAGAGGACACCTCGTTTCGTGCGTCCTCCGGGTCCTTCATCCTCCTGGATTCTGCTCCTGAAAAAAGGAGTTTTTACGGGAATTTTCTCTTGTTATTCCGACAAAGATAAATATGGGAAGTGCTATCACTTCAAGTTAAGGAAATTTTTTATTACAGCTTTCCACACTGTTCTACAAATAAAGTCTTCGATGGCACTACAGTGGCTCCACCTCGCCGCGTGAGCCGCAAGCCCACGTTCAGGGTCCTGAGACCAGGAGGGCCTCTGCCGTAATGCGCTCCTGACTACGTCACTCACGCACACACACTCGTGCACGTCCTCACACGCAACCTCCCGCCACTGTCCCTTTCCTGCTAAACACACAACCTTACTATATTCTACAGCTGCCTTTCCCTTCTCATCCAGTTAAATTTTTCTTCGCACTCTTTCTCTCTCACACTCTAACTGTCTCCTAGTTATCTTACTCTTGTCCTCTTATGTCCCTAGTCTCAATCCTTGCTCTCTCTTTCTCTCTTCCTCTCTCTCACTCTCTCCCTTGGCTATGCCCCTCTATCCTGCACACCTGGAGCGGAAACGCGAGAACATCCCAAAATCCAGCACTCCCTAACATGCACCCACGACTTCTCGTGATCTGGCCCTATTTCTCTCTCTCTCGCACTCACACTCTCTGTCATTCTCTCTCTCTCTTGCCCTATCCTCTGTCTACTCCAAAACCTCATCCAGGAGGCCTACCAGCGCTTGTGAGTCGTAGCACGACGCACGAAAAAATCGGAGGGAATAGAAACACGTTCCCTCTCGGCTCTCTGACTCGTGACAAGAGCGTATGGCATTCTGCTGGGCCTCGAGTTGCTGGTGAGTCCGTGGGGCTGATGGCTGTGGTCTTACTCTCTCTCTTCTCCTCGTTCTGCGGTCACTCTCTATCTCGTCCTGGATCTCCTCACGGTAGTGGTCTCCAACGACGGGGATACATAAGCTCTTTCTTCTCTGTTTCTCGTTCTAAAACAGATTTCTCTCGCTCTCTCTCTCAAATCACAAAACCTCTGGCTTCCCTATGCGCGTGCGATGGCTCTCGACTCGAGGCTGAGTCAGTCTATCTCTCTTATACCCGAGGGCTGCCACCGCGCTCCGAACTGTGCTGCGCGTGCTCATTATTATTCATTCGCCGCTCTTGCTGCTGTGTCCCGTGTCGCGTCGTCTTACTTTCCTTTTTCTGGGAGCCAAAACAAGAAAACAATGTAGGGAAGGTAAGCCTTTCCTATTGTTACGTCATACGCGTTGTGTCAGCGAGAACAGCAAGAGCCTGAAGGCTAGATTTACCTAGTTACACGGTACAATACAATATAGATAATATGAACACTAATCAGTGCTAGAAAGTGTCACTTGTTTAAGGTGGCTTCAGTTATTGGTACCGTACCTTGGGTAGGGTGCTATGAGGGTCCTTAAAAAATTAACGCTTTTGAACGGTAAACTTTTTCATAAACATAGTTATTATAATAAAATTGAAGAACAAGATCAAGAAAGTGCCAAGAAAGTACCGAGGAATTATAATTGTAAAAATTGGGAGATGCTGTGAGGCAAGCCAAACTAATATTTTATAAGTTTTTTCTGATTTTTTCTTTAGTTAAGTCTTTGACCCTATATATTTAGGAATTTTGTAGATTATTTGTAAAATAATACACAACAATTTTTTTAAAAGACCCCGCACAAACTATAAGGATATTCTCTCTTGGTTAAGTTGTCTGAAAACTTTATTTATTAGAGATTAAACTATCCTCAATAAAATGCAACTTTTTTTTCGAAAAAAATAGCTAGTTTAAAAAAAAAAAATTGTTCACAATAGCGATTTGTCATGAGGTTAGCTTAACAGGTGGCATGAACCATTGCAAGCTTACAGTGTATATAAATACTCACTAGCAGCCCCCCGTCTCGGCTTCGCCCGAGACTTACTAAATAAAACACCGTAGTATGTTGACATGTAACGTGAAACGTTTTTAAGTTAAGAATTTTACACATATTCCTGATACATCTCAGAACAAAAATCTTCTTATTGACAACATATTTTTTAGGAATCCATATAGTTTATTTGGTCAAATAATGTGTAAGAATTAAAAAAAATAATTATGCTAAAAAGTACCGAGCGTTCTTTATGCCATAAAATAATCGGTGGCCATAAAAAGCCGTTGATTTACAGTTTCTCCCGTGTAATGTACGAAAACGGTTATTTTTTTAAGCTGGTAAGATTTTAAACTCCTCATATCTCACAACTTTAGTACCAGAGCAACAAAGTCCTGGACCTTAAACCCTACATTTTTATTGCCACAAAAACACAAATACGTTTTTTACTCATTAAAAAATCTAAAGTAGGATCTTTAAAGATTTCAGAGATTGCTGTGAGGGTACAATGAAAAGCTGATCTCTCACGTAATGGACTCTTTAGTTGTCGATTTTGACGCTGCTATTTCAATCTCGATAAATTTTCTACGTCAGTTTCTTGACGCCTAAGTAAAATTGTATTTATTAGATACACTTGAAGTTTTTCTTCCAATTCATCCTCTTGCGATTTTTGGCATGCTTAAAATTTGTGTGACTCCTAAAGGCTGTTTTCTGTCAACTTTGTTAAGTTTTAATATATTTGTTGGCAAGGTAGTTCGACGTCCGAAGTTCCCAAAAAAGACCGGTGAGCTTCTTGAGTTAACTCTTTCTTGGCTGCAGTAAACAGCAATTGTGACTGCCTGGATACCTCTGGGTGATCTTCTCTGGCTTGCTATTGAAGATCCAGACTGATTGGGAGAAAAATTACAAAGTCCGAAGCTTTGGGGCTAGTTGTAGTGCTCTTTCCCAACGTCTCCCGGTATAACGTTAAAGATGTTGGTGTCTAAAGCACCTTTTTTATTTGCAGATTCAGTTGTTTTGGTGATCTTAGATGGGAAGATTGGTTAGTGATACTTGTCCAGTGAAGGCTGTCTCGTTGGCTCAAGTTTTTTTTCCTTCATAGCTGTTATAGGTTTGCCAAACGCAGACCTTGGAAAGGATCAGTGATTCCTGGTTGAATGCTTAGAGTCGAGAGGGTAGTATAGGGTCATCGGTCACCGGGTTTTCCAGCCTTGCGAAGAACAACTCCGCAGGTGACGTCTGCTAGTGAATGGCTGACTTGGTTTAATAGTGCCCGTCTTTAGTAAATATACTCTTTGAGTCGACGAATCGCTTCCAGAAATGGTAATAAAAATGTCTTTGTTGGCAAGGTAGTTTACACTTAGGTGGATCCTAAAAAGAACCGATGAAATTGATGGTTAATTAGGGAACGGAAATACTTATAATGGCCCTAAAAAACGCCAGTGGTGAAACTTCCAGGCTATTCTCATTCCTGATGATGAAGAGCTTGCTACAGTTGCTTAATTCTTACCCTGGGAGTTTCGATGTACGGAGACTGTGATGGAGGGAGGTACGCCGCTGACCAAAGAATATCTTGTCATGGGTCGTTCCCCGGATAACCAACCGCTCATCGTTAGACGGGAACATGTGGGTAAGCGCGTTGGGGACGCGACGACCAAGAAGGTAGCCTTTGTGGCTGCCCATGCCCCTCAGAGCTGTTTTTCCTTGCTTACATTTGTAGCCACAAATTCTCTAACTGCACCAGGTGGGATAGTGGAACTACCACACAACTCTGATGAGTTGGAGCAGATTGTGCTCTGGCTAGATATGTCTCCTGGTATTGTGGCAGAGACGGCATCGGTTGGAATCAATTTTTTTTTAATTGATCGCACTCGTCGAGATTCAGGGTAAATAGACACCTAGGTCCCTTCTCCCTTCTCCCTTAAAGAAGAGTGTCGTCCGTAACCGGGATACGGATACACAGCTGCAAGACTATCATTAGCATTCTCTATACAGCTCGTTGAATTGCCGAAGCTTGACTACAACACTATGGAGACACTCCAGCCTATTATAACCACACTCATTTAATTATGTTGCAGGTAGCTCCGATTTTATGTCGACGCCACCTAGCGGATTTTACTAAACTTAAGTGAAAGCTGGCGTATTATTGCAAAACTTTAAGCTTATTTATTGCTATTGTTATTAAATTTTCTAAAATAAAAACTATACTAAAATCATCTAGAAAGTATCATAAATCAGTGTGGATTATTTCAACAAAACCGGTTCAGTAGTTTTCGTGGTTAGCGATTACAACGGTTTTAGCGCTTTTGCTTTATATGTTAGTAAGATAAATATGTATATTTATTGTTTTTGACTCTCGATCGCCGTTTGCACCTACTGGAGAAAAGAGTGTGATAAATTCTTAATGGAACAAGATTCAACGAAGGAGTAAGGCTAAGAGAGGAGCGAATAATCCCACAGCCTTAACAATATGGTCTGAACGGTCAGGTAGTCATAATCAACTGTGCAATAGACGTTTATTATATATGCGCTCCTCTTCAATTGAATATGCTTATTAAGACTATTTACAATAATTTTCAACTTTTCACTGTCTTATTTATAATGAAATCTCTTTTGTTATTCCTTTTTTTTTTTTTTTTTTAACTGTGATATGTAATACAATTACCCTTCCGTTTAACATTTTTCCTATTTTATTTAAGGCACGAATTAAATTCATATCTGCTTCTGCCCTTTTACTGCAGTCTGAAGGTCTAATAAAATCTCAGAACCTATTTTTTTTTAAATGGTTTAATGTCTGGCTGGAAGTCTGGCTAGATGTCTAGCTGGAAGTTTGGCAGAAAAACTGGCTAAATGTCTAACAGTTAGTCTGGCTTAAAGTCTGGCTTACTGTCTGGCTGAAAGTCTAGCTGTATGTCTGGCTAAAAGTCTGACTCAAAGTCTGGCTGTATGTCTGACTAAAAGTCTGGCTTAAAGTCTGGCTGTATGTCTGGTTGAAAGTCTGGCTGTATGTCTGGCTAAATATCTGGCTGAAAGTCTAGCTCTATGTCCAGCTGGAAGTCTGACTTATTTAATAATCTCTCATGTGTAACGGGCTCCCAAGAATCTGTGGCTCTCATGTAATGTTGGCTCCCTAGCATAATTAGCTCCCATATGTAGTTAGCACCTAGGATCTATTGTCTTTTATGTAATGTTGGCTTCTAAGCATCATGAGGCTCGCATTTGAAGTTGGCTCCCAAGGATTATATGCTCCGATGTGTAACTGGTTCCCAAAAATCTATGGCTTCCATGTGATGTTGGCTCTTCAAGAATCATTGACTCTCATGTGTGATTGGCTGCCAAATATCATTGGTTTTCATGCGATGTTAGCCTCTAGGCATTACTAGGCTTGCATGTAAGGTTAACTCTTCAGGATCATTGGCTTAAATGTGTAACTGGCTCTCAAGAGGCTATGGCTCCCATAAAAAGTTGGATAATCAGCATGATTGGCTCCCATGCGTAGTTAGCTTCTAGGAATCATTGGCCCTTATTTGTAATTGGCCTTGAAGAATTATTGACTTTTATGTGATGTTGACTTCCAAGCGTCATTGGCACCCATGGGTAATTGGCTTTCAAGAATCTATGAATCCCATGTCATGTTTGCTCCCAAGAAAGGCTGTGTGTCTGGCTGCAAGTCTGGCAGAAAGTCTGGCTGAAAGTCTGGCTGGAAGTCTGGCTCAATGTCTGTCAGAAAGTCTGGTTGAATATTTGGCTGGAAGTCTGGCTCCAAGTCTTGTTGAATGTGTGGCAGAAAGTATTGCTTGAAGTTTGGCTAAATGTCTTTCAGGAAGCCCGGCTAAAATTATGGCTTTGATTTTCGTCTTATGTCTGAAAGAAACTCTGAAATTTTATTAAAAAGACTTGAACATATGTCAATATTTATTTAGAAATTACAAACTACAAAATCACAAAAAAGCCCATTATTTTATTGAAACCTAAAACAAATAGCGTTCTTAAAAAGATCTTGATTCATGTCTCTGAGCTGGTTACAAATACATCTAGAAGACATTCTCATTGTTGATGTTACAATGTGTTGGAATGAGTAATATGTATTTAACGTTTTATGATAGCAGTACTAAAATAGTTCTGAAAAATTATTTTAGTTACTTTATGAACTGGTTAGATATTAGGTCTTATATCTTGTCTTTAATTTGGTAGTTATATAATTTTTTAATATCATGAAAATATTGATCTAAAAATAGATTTTAATGTTTCTCTTATGGTTTGTCTTCAATTTGGTTTCATGATAGGTCTCAAACAAGGTCTCTAAGAATCTTTTATAACTGGTCATGTAAAAGGTTTTAAAGAAAGTTAAACACTTCATCTCAAATCTGGTCTCATATTACGTCCTATAACGTACTTCTCAATAAATCTCAAGGTTTGCCTCAACGTACGTCTCAAATTGGTCGCATGTATCACAAAGTATGCATCAAATCTGGTAATTATGAAGGTACTGAGGTCAGTGAAGCAACAGATATTTAAATAGGTCCTAATACTCGTCTTTCAACTTGTTTCGAAAAACAAAAGTCCAAACAGTTCTCAATGCTTATCAGATCCTAATGTTCATCACAAAAGTAATTGCTTAAAGAAAAGTATTGGAGTATTAAAAAAAGTATTATTCTAGTTCTTCACTCTAACAAGAGGCAGAGCACGATCGTTAACGGCCCTGCAAATGTAAGTAGATAGGTCGGGTTTTAGGTGACGGTTTCTCATCAAAGCCAGCTGTGAGGCAAAGAATAGGATTTGGTACTGATGTATCTAATAAAAATATTAAAATAAAGTGACGCGTTACGATTATGATTATTCATACATAATTTATTTATTGAACTTATCTGATTATTTAATAGGAAGGATTGCAACTCAAGAACATGAAGCTGCTAAGTTTAGGGCTTGGATCAGACAAACGGTGAATAGCAACACTGGGGTTGTACTAATGGACACCCAGGTAAGAGAAAGAGCACGACTGCTCATGACACTGCAGTTGTTGATAAATAGGTCGGATCAGTGATGACGGCTTCTCGTTAGAGACAGCTACAAGGTTTGGAGTGGGAGAGGGTACAAGTTCATCTAATAATGCAAAGTAAAAGTATTGTGTACTTACTATAATAATTACTTAACAGTAATATATAGAAATTTATTAGAGAAGAAGATTATTAATAATAAATTCTTTAAATCAATTTAGAACAATAAAATGGGCACTTAGTTCTCGGGGACTCTTATTGAATAAGAAATAGGTTCTGGGCTTGTATTCGACCTTTAGACTACGGTAAAAGAGCAGAAACAGAAAGGAACTTTATTTGTGCCTCAAATGAAATAGGAGAAATATCACTTGTAAGAATAATTGTTTCACATATCAAAGTTGAAAAAAAAAAAATAATAATAATAAAAGAGTTTTTATTGTGAATAAAACAGTGAGAAACTGTAAAATATTACAAATGGTTTAAATAAGCATATTCAATGGAAAATAATACCATACATAATAAACGTCTGTTGCACAGTTGATTATGCCTATCCAACCGCTCAAACCACATCGCTTAGGCTATGGGATTATTCGCTCCACTCGTTGTCCAACCTCTCCGTTGACTCTTGTTTCATTAAGAATTCATCACGCGCTCTTCTCCAGTGGGTGCAAACGGTGATTAGTAGTCAAAAACAATAAATAAACATATAAATGTGTGTATATATACACTATAAGGTTGTAACGGTTCATGTCACCTGTTAAACTAACCTCATGACAAATCGCCATTCTCAACAATTTCTTTTTTTTAAACTAGCCATTTATTTGAAAAAAAGTAGTTGTATCTTATTTAGGATTATTTAAACTCTAATAAATAAAATTTTTAGTCAATTTGACCAAGAGAGTCCTAAGGGCTTGTGTGGGGTCCTTTTTAAGGTTAATCAAAGATTTTTAAAGATATAGTCGATTTTGTGACGACGGACCAAAAGAGTAAATGTTAAATTAGTGGATTTTTAGTCGTGATTTGCAAAAAAATGAAGTCACTGACCCCAGTAGCTTCTTGTCGCAATTGAATTTGGCATAATTCATTTACATTATTCGGGAGTTTTGGAGGTTTAAATTAAGCTGATAAAAATTACCGAAGCCACCACAAATCTTTCGATAATTTTAAAGCAACTTTCTACCTTCTACGACATATTATAGTATTATTAAAGACTGTTATATATTACCTTATTAATAAGCATAATGATAATTAGCAGTCATAGATAAATAACTAGGTAAATAATTTATATAAATCTTAACATAATACTTTTCAGTGGTGATATAATTAAAGAACAAGCTTCAACCTCGACTATGATTCTTCTCAGATAAGAAGATGTTATTTATGGAATTCATCAAGATGAGATTTAGAATATTTATATTTGATACTATAAAGTATTTTAGCCTTAAAATAAATAACTGCCTCACATAGTCAAAAAGTTATTTTAAGTAAACAACTTACTTAAAAAAAAAGCATGACGATTAAAGCTAAAGAAGAAAAGCTATAGTTAGAACCTCTACTAGAATATGGTTGCACTTGAGAGTTATTATTTACGAGATTTGTGATGGACATTAAATAATCTTAAAAACATTTTTGTACTCAATAAAATACGTACTTAGTCTTTCATACCAGTCTTTTTCAACGTTGTCATGATTAGTTTGAAAAAAAAGTGGCACGATCTTGCTATAATTCATACAATGCTATGTATTACTTAGTCTTGCTGTACATACGATTGATTAAGGCACTGAAAAAAGGTACTTTGATACTTATTTGGCTGCAACATTCTTAAAAACAAGTAAAGTTAACATTAACTATTTTCTTAGAAAGTCTTTTTTTTAAGTCAACATAACATGGATTCTTATGAAAAGATCGTACTATTATAAATTTAAAACATACAGAGTATTAAAAAACCTTAAGAAACTGAAAACTAATTTATAAACAAAAAATTTGTCTACTTAACCAAAACCATGAAAAATGTCACAAAACTTTATAAGACTAAAAAGTAAAATTATCCTTACCAAAAACTAAACTTAAGTGGAAAACTTTGTTAAGATGTAGCGTTACGCTTCAAAAGCAAAGGGTACTGGTACCTGGTTACTGTAACATATGTACTTTTCGAGTATAAATGGGCCTAAAGAATAAGAAAAAAATTGATTAGGGAGTGACAGTAAAAATTAAGTTGATGTTAAAGAAAGAAGAAGTGCATTTTAACTTGCAGGCGTATAGCGGAAAAGAGCTATATAATACCACCTTCAAAGGTCTCACGTAAAAATATTGAAAAATCTGAACTCAACTTACTAAGATCTTTAAACGTATGTATACTAGCGAATAAAGATTACTTTAATCGATTAAGTGTTCTAAAGTTTAGACTACAAGACAGTTATATGTAAGAAAATCGAATACAGACATTAGTTAACTTAAAGAACGAAAAAAGACACTAAGAGACATATTTAAAACCTAAAGAGGTTATTGCCAAAAACAAAGGTCTATTCATTACTAAGTTAGAAAAAGAGTTTTAACGTACCCGTAAATGTAAGTCTTGACCTGATTTTAACATCATGCAGTACTTATAATTCTAACAACGTTTTATCTAAAGTAGTATCAGAATTAACCAGTTTCTAGTGGCTTTTACGATTAAAAACAGCAACAAGAAATTTATCTGAATTTTCAAATTACGAACAATATCCTTTGAAGCCTAGTTATCAAGTATTTGTCAAGTGATTTGGATGTGACTTTGTCTATGATAGTTGGATTGACAAGAATGAAGTATGAAATATATTATTGAAGTGATAATATTCTTATAATTTTATTGGTATGTGACGCTATGTACATTAGTTAAATTAACAAGAATAAGTTATGAAATATGTCCTATATGTCATAATCTTTTTGTGAACGTGAGAAAAATAAATAGATAGAAAAAGAAAAAGAAAAAAGTGGGAAAGGAAGAGACAAAGAAAAAAAGTAAAAAAAAAGAGAGAGAAAAAGAGTGGAAAGTAGAGGGAAAAAGGAAGAAAGAGAAAATTCTGGATTTGAGTAAACTAATGCATAATCAGATACATTTTAAAGCAATAGATACTTTTTTTATTTATCACGTGAACTGTTGCATGAAAAAATATAACACGGTGATGATAGTATACTTAACATTACATTGGTTGATTAACTGCTTCTAATATCCCCCTCAAAAACTCCTTTTTCCTACCTTGAACATTTTTGGGGGCTAGGAGTACCCTCGGTAGGAAACGTAGAATTCGCACATGGTATGCATTTAAACAGTACAAGCACAAGAAGTTCTTCGAGCCTCTATTTATGCTATAAATGCTGTTGTAAAAATATATTACAATATTCCTAATAGTTATCGTAGCTATACAACTTTTCACACTTTTGTCCTTGTTTAAGAGTCTTTAACCTTAAATTTTTGTATTATAAATTGTTCTTCTTGATCCTGTAAATTTTGTATAGCTACTCTCGTGCTTGAGCATACTTCAAATTTTTTTATGGACATATATGTATATAAATAAATACATGTATTCAGACTAATAACTTGAACTACCCCTCTCTATTCCTTTTTTTTTAACTCAACTGTCTGTACTTATTCGTATTTTATAATTTAAAGTGCAGTAATAATGTTGCGCATGCATGCTAAATTTCAAAGCTCTTCTGTTGCATTATGAGTATCGTGGACGTATATGTATACACAAACAACTTACGTTTCACTATAATATATTCTTAGGTTTTACTATGGTCAACGTTTGACGCTAGAAAGTTTAAGCTGTACTTGTATCTCACTAGCCTAAAGTTTGACATTTAACATGCCAAACTTCGAGTCTTGGCGTCCTCTTTTTGACACTGCACAGCTCACCTACGCATTAACCGGTGGTTATACCAACTTCAACAGAAACGCTATAAATTTTTCATATGTTAGTTTTCTTACAGTCTGTTTTTGTTTTAAGAGATAATAGTACGTTATTCAGACCAAGATGTGTCATATTGATACTACAGTAACTCGAAGATATTCAAAATCTAACAGTCACAAAATGCAGGAGCTTTCATTGGTGAATAATTCTTTACGTGCCCTGTATAGCCTTTTTCCACAGACGAGTTCGAATATCAGGACATCTTTTTTTTGTCAGTTAAGCCAACGCTCGCTGCCAAAGCACCGGATCCGGGCTTTTAAGCGTATTTTAAGAAGCCGCATGTTTCAGGAACAACTCGTCGCTGGTAAGGGTGGCAATCCCTGCCTAGCACTTGGCATTAAATTTGCTGATTCCTACCTATAGCCCTAATACTATTTTGGATTTACCCAGGCTCGAAGACCTGTAGGGCAAGAAAAAAATCCTAGAATTACTCTGAAGTAATTTACAAGTAACTTACAAGGAAGATTCCATGGAAAAACCCTCTCTGACACAGCCGGAATTTCATAGGAACTTTTTACGGTAAAAACAGTTTTTGAAAAAACCTGCACTCAATGAACATCCAACTCATGACCACTAGAGAGGCGTTGTATTAGCAACAAGACCACTCACTACTTATTTATCGCTGCTCCTGATTTAATTATTTATGAAGGTTCATTTTGATGACAACATGTGAGAAAGAAGTCGTAGAGGAAAGTGACGTTTAGAAAAAATGCAGTTTCTAAAATGTTTCCTCATAAATCACAATCGCAAAAGTACTCAGAATCCCGGATCAGTCAGTCAAACTTGAACAATCTGTCAGCTAACTGCCCTTTCAAAAACTTAGCAGTTCCTGTGTTTGATGTTAACAGGAAAGATTTTTATAAAATAGTCAGTTATATAAATATACATACAAATTTCCAAAGTATTGTCATTCCAAACACATTTTTAATTATTTATAACTTATAATACATTTATCACTGTAAATAGTTTAATCCATTAGCTTAAGATAAGTATTACTGATAAATGCATGGGACTTAAAATAATAGAAATAAGTAAGACTAGAGATCTGACACACAAAATAAGTGATAGTTTTCCTGAAAAGGTCTCTTCCGGGTTTGATGTGCCTCTTGATGAAGTTTTAGAGATAGATGAGCCTGTACCTTGCAAAAATGTTAAAGAGTTTTTGTTTTTAAATAATATTGTTAGAGATATATGGAGAGAAAAAAGTGATAAGCCTATCGGTTAACTATTTTTTTTTTTAGTTTCTAAGAAATAAGAGTCGTTCACAACAATTCTTCCAAAAAGGCAAGTTAAACTTTGTATTTCTACACGGAGAAAAATAAATTTTTTTTCAACAGATAAAGTTGAATGATGACCTAACCTGTCATGACTAACAGTTCATCCGTTCTCCAACCATTCTAAATACGAAGATGAACACCAAAGATCTAAGTGATAGAACGCGTATTCTAGAAAGAGAAATTCATACATTACAGAGAAAACTCCGGAAACTATGAAAACTGTTTCAAAAGACAAAAAAAAATAATCATGGCTTCACAATAAACAGTGTATGTCTAAAAAAAGACAGTCAAGGATGCAGGAGCAATTGGACAGTGTTGAAAGACAAGTCAGAAGTTTAAGTTTGCAAAGCTGTCTTACAGAAGTACTGAGTGAAGATCAACTGGCTCTGCTAAACAAAGAATAAATAAAAATTTTCCATTGGTGTAATAAAATCCTCACTAAAGCTTATTAATTTTACTTTGCTTGTGGCACGCTGAGGTATCAAAAAATGGCAAGACTTCCTAAAGTAAGAAAGTTGACGTATAAATTATAAAATCTAAGATTAAACTCTGGAAAAACCATTTCCAAAATTTTTGGTGTTTTATCCATCAAAGTAGGAAATTTTGAAAATGAATTTGACGAATAATGCATAATCGTTTCGAAATAGATAAGTATTACTTAAGGGCAATTTTACAACCCTATCACAAACTGGCTTAGCTGAACCATTACTTTTTCGGGACACGAACAAACATTCATAGCCACTTTTGCCTTGATTTTTGTGTTTGCTGGTCTGTATACAAGGTAAAAAAAGGTCAGATGCTTTGATTCAACCAACGGTTCTGTCAGTGGGAAAGTGTTACAGGAAATTTTTAATAAGCTTACTATTGAAGTTAAGGGTCCCATGATCACCCGTGTATAGGTAAAGCAACCACGTGAGCAGCATATAAGATGTATGTGTTAAGTTGTCAACGCATTTAAAACTCACTATTATAAAGTAGTAATTTGTATTTTTATGGTGACAATCCACACGCATATAAAAATGCTAAGAATAGCTTCTTAAACAACACCACTGTAAAGATCCACTCATTTTTTTTTTAAATTTGCTCTTATCAAACAGTGCTAGAAGCAAGTATTATACAGACGTTCTAACAAAGATTAGCTTAACAAGTTACAACTAGCACCTAAATACTAAGCTTTACTTCAAGAAAATAAAATTTGGCAATGCTAAAAGCGTATTTTCTGAAAATACTTCTTTTGCCTTCGAATTTTTAGCTGCTAACAATCCCACTGATCTAAGACTAGTAACTGTATTTTTATGGACATGATAGCAAAGTGAATTTCTCTTGGTAATGGTCGTTTAATACTGCTCATTATGAGTCTAAAGACACAAAATAAGTATAAAGAAACAACAGACTTCCTTAATACATTTTTTGCATTTATCAGAAATTTGCGTATTGGTGATGAAAAATTAAGAACCTCTTTAAACTGCCGTGTTTATATTAATAAAAATTATTTTTGATTGGTCTTAATAATTCTGACGCAACGATTTTAACTTCTTTCTGGCATCGTATTTGACATAGAACTGTCTTAAAAATTTGTTGGCGGTTATGAGATTGAAGAATGTAATTCCCAACACCCTACAATACCAAAACAAATTAAATTAGCGTTACACAGTATGTTGAAGAAGTATGCAAAAATAACGCTGATACTGATGACCATGAAAATCTTAAAGACTTTTTTGATATCATTCAACAAAAAAAAATTTAATTTTTGTGAAGAACACCAACACACAATGCAGAGCAGTCTGCAATCCAAGTCTTATTCATATTAAAAGAACGAAAACAAATTTTTTGTATCTTATGACGGGCTGTATTCTTTAAAATCTGTTAAAGAATTAAAAAACGTGTAATACTAACATTTCAGCGACTTAGTCTTCACGAAACTTGTAGCCTTTAAATTATATTATCTTGCACATCAAACCTTTGAACTATGAAAATTTGTTTTTTACTACTAAAAGCTCACTTTTTTCCTTTGCGGAAGTAAAGGAAATATTCTGTTTGTATCAAGATTACGTACTCAATATGAGAATAAACATTAAGTTATTTTACACAGCAAAATTTTTTAAAATAGAGTGTTGTCTGCCAGAATGTCATGATTCAAAATATAAGATGATCGAACAGTTTCGCAGCGTCTACATTTAATTTAATGCGTTTCACCGAAATAGCCCTACCCAAAAAAAGTTTTCCTTGTGAAAGAAAAAGCGTTGTGACGTTTAAATAAATAAAATAATGTTGGTTTATACGTTGTTCTTTCCTTAAATTAAATACTTTGATGTATGTATGTTGTAATATTTTTAATCAAAATGTATATTAAAAAGTAAAAACTTCAAAGTTGGATTTGTTTCACAATGTGTGTCACACAAACATTGTGAAACAAATCCAACTTTGAAGTTTTTACTTATTAATATACATTCTGATTCGAAATGTTTCACCAACGCCCAAGCGAGAAATCAATTAATAATAATATTTTTATTTTCATAATCAAATTCATAATATTCACTGCCACAGTTGAGGCTATTTTCTGAGTTTTTGTTACTAATTTCTTGATAATTCTCCTTTGAATTGGGTATTACATCTTATTCTACACGTAACCTACACTTATGTGCCTAAAAAACCGTAGACAAATATCGTTTTATGAATTTAATTTTTTTTTAATTTAATTAAACAGCCACAAAAAGTAATAAATTTTCACAAAATTCTTTAATGTGTCATGTTTCTATTGTGTATTCAATAATAAAAAGGTATTTTAAAAATGTTTATGTTGTAACTACAATCTCTTATTAATAAAAAATGGTAGTTCTTGTCACAAAACTACTACTACGTCTAGGGCTATTTTGTAGCCCCAGGGTTTATCGAAGCAGGCCCAAGGGACCGTGAGATAGCCTTGAACGTACATTACTTGTGTGCTGATTACTGTTTTTTCTATGTTATGGGCACCTTTGACCATCATAAATATTAATGTAAGACAAAAACAATTTTTACGTCCGTTCTTCTCAAAACGCTGTTGGATTTTGTTCTAACTACATGCGTTTCTACTGAGTTCTATAATTTAATTATTCTATTGCATTTTTTAACATGATATTATCAAAAATTGGTATATACATGAGCTTCGAGTTTTGCGAAGAATGACAGTGGTTCTACCACTTATTCCCTTCAAGCTCACTAGGCGTCTACGTAGCGATCCTAAATATTTTATTATATTATAACGAGCAACAACACACTATTCTTAAAATACAAGGCAGTATAATGTCTAGAATAATTTCCTTATAATCTTTTATGTTAGCATCTGTTACTATTAAAAAGAGTTCCTAGTTAGTAGTTTATTGGGATCAAGAAACATTTATTGTATTTTTATTGCTATAAGGAGAAACTGTTTGTACGGTTTTGATTTTTGTTTAATATAATGACAATTTATAAAGAGACCAGATTATAAGGTGTAACCAAACAGTGAATTGGAAATAAATATCTCCAAGGAAAACTCTAATCTCAAAGGAAATGTTAGGTAAGTTAGATGAATTCCGTATATTTAAGGAGGTTTGGGAAAAAAGTTCATAATGGAAAAACGTTCCAAAAAAAAGTATGCTATACTTGAGCATATCAGAAGTGTATGTATATTTTTTCAGATTTTTTACCATGAAAGATTCTCAAAAAAATAATTAATTAATAATAATAATTTAACACGGTCTCTTATGAGAGAACACTTCCTAAAGTAAGAAAGTTGACGTATAAATTATAAAATCTAAGATTAAACTCTGGAAAAACCATTTCCAAAATTTTTGGTGTTTTATCCATCAAAGTAGGAAATTTTGAAAATGAATTTGACGAATAATGCATAATCGTTTCGAAATAGATAAGTATTACTTAAGGGCAATTTTACAACCCTATCACAAACTGGCTTAGCTGAACCATTACTTTTTCGGGACACGAACAAACATTCATAGCCACTTTTGCCTTGATTTTTGTGTTTGCTGGTCTGTATACAAGGTAAAAAAAGGTCAGATGCTTTGATTCAACCAACGGTTCTGTCAGTGGGAAAGTGTTACAGGAAATTTTTAATAAGCTTACTATTGAAGTTAAGGGTCCCATGATCACCCGTGTATAGGTAAAGCAACCACGTGAGCAGCATATAAGATGTATGTGTTAAGTTGTCAACGCATTTAAAACTCACTATTATAAAGTAGTAATTTGTATTTTTATGGTGACAATCCACACGCATATAAAAATGCTAAGAATAGCTTCTTAAACAACACCACTGTAAAGATCCACTCATTTTTTTTTTAAATTTGCTCTTATCAAACAGTGCTAGAAGCAAGTATTATACAGACGTTCTAACAAAGATTAGCTTAACAAGTTACAACTAGCACCTAAATACTAAGCTTTACTTCAAGAAAATAAAATTTGGCAATGCTAAAAGCGTATTTTCTGAAAATACTTCTTTTGCCTTCGAATTTTTAGCTGCTAACAATCCCACTGATCTAAGACTAGTAACTGTATTTTTATGGACATGATAGCAAAGTGAATTTCTCTTGGTAATGGTCGTTTAATACTGCTCATTATGAGTCTAAAGACACAAAATAAGTATAAAGAAACAACAGACTTCCTTAATACATTTTTTGCATTTATCAGAAATTTGCGTATTGGTNACGTATTTATTTATGCTTAAGTATGAAAGTGAGATGCTCAATAAAAAAATTAATGACTCACCTGGCACTTTAAAAAAATATAATTCAGTCGTACAGTTTAAAGTTTAAAGAGTGCAAGAGCAGGTGTGCGGTAAAAGGGGCGCATCTGCGCGAGCAGAGGGGACTCCCCATTCTTTACTTCTCTGAATAAAACTTTCAAACCTCCTTAAAAAAGACAATTACATTTTTCTGAGATGTTAACTATTAAAACTGCAATATTTTTATTAGTCTCACACAGAGTTATTACGATAAAAAAAATCCGTAATAAAGTGGTAGTTATTTAAAATTTCTAAGGACATATTTTTATACACAGAAAGAACTACGATCTTCCTATGAGTGCTTTTACCATGTATCAAATATACACTCTTGTCTAATAAAGAATAAATAACTACAATGTAAAATATTTAAAGAGAAGTAAGATCAATCAGAATTAGTCACGTTTGTAACTATATACCTAAGCAGTTACTATGCATAGAAAATGAGGTGAAAACAATAATTATACTTTTTTTTTAAACGTAAGTATTTTATAAACGAAAAAAATTTAGACAGGTCAACAGTTTTTTATGCAATGAAAAGATTCTTATTACGTAGCTTGCCAGAAAACTATTTATCAGTCTTGGTGTCATAAATAACTCACTAACCCATCTCACGGGATTGGAATTGTGGACGTTTGATTAGAAGGTGGGTTAAACAGAGAGAGTGTAGTGTAGACAGAAATATAATGGCACACGAAGTAGTACATAGCGATGTTCTCCGGATGACCAAGTGCTGATTCCTGTTTCCAGTTGTTCGCCACCAATTAGGGCTCACAGCCACTTGAGAGGTACTAGTAGAATCTGGAAATAACCATCTGCAACCGTGTGTGACCCGCCTTAGGTTAAACTTGGAAAAATTTATGCACCTGTTGGTCATACCAGTTGTGTCCTCAATGAGATCTAATGTTATAAATTTTATTGAACCTCTATGATTCGTACAATCTAAATCCAGGATAGACACTTTTGTTATGACCATCAGCTTTTCCTACTCTTAATCAGTCGTTCTAAATCCAACAGTTCGCTGACAGCTTTAGTGATGGCCATATCCACGGGGCACCTCAAGGCGGCATGTCTTTCGGCTCCCACCTGGAACTGCGTAGTCGTTATGATATGGGCAGGGGTACTAATCCTGACCACCTTGTACCCTAGGCCGCTCGTACCCAGCTTTCGATAGTTGTGTTTGCAGTATCCTTTCCCAGCCCCTTTTTTATGTTTTCACTCCTGACATCGGCCTCAACAATTCTAAGGGAGGCTTCCTTTCCTTAAGTTGTCTAGGGCGGATTGCATTCAAAAGAAAATAAATAGACAGGGTGCCTGTAATTACGCATAGCATGCCCATTGAGTCGATTTTTCGAACATGGGTAGCCGACAATTTAGTCGTATGCTACGCATTCTTATCTTTCAAAAATCGTGCATGGTACCAAAAATGGCAACATCCACTCTTATTGGCAGCAATGTGATCATTTGCCGTTGGCTTATAAAAGTTTTGGCTCTCAGCCTGCTAGAAGAGCTCTACTCCGTGTTTGATTCCTTACTTCGAACTAGTGACTTGGTCAGCCCATCTGAGTGAAGAGAGGGTTTTCTCATCGTCTTATAGTTCACGATCTTAAGGGGGTAACTCAACTGGCCATGGTGTACTTTCAGCGACACATGCGTTTACCTGGCGCTTTTGCGCGTCAGGTCATTGGACCGAGACAATCACGGATCTAATTGGAACCGGACCGTGGTCTTCGTTAGTCCTCAGAGGGGTCATCCATTCTCATCATCTGACAAATAACAATGCTACTCTCGTTAGGGAAAACACGAAAATTAGACAGTTGCTCCACGCACTTTCTCACAGTCAATTGCTCCAGCTACTAATTCTGACAGGTTTTAACTCATCTGTTCTTACGGTAGCAGAAGTCGCGCGAAGTTTCAGGTGTTTGACGAAAGATAACCTGCTGCCCCCAAACACAGTCATCTTCATGCGCGTTATGTTGTAAGAAGATTAAGGAGACTTCGCCTTGCAACCAGGTGGTCAATCTTGGTCCTGGGTCTTCTTTCAGGCAACATTTTCTCGCTCATGCCCTAACGAAAGTCGTTGGAGCATCCAATTTGATTACCGTCTTCAGAGGAAAGGGCGTTTACTTTCCCTAGCCCAAAGTCACTTGGGCTTGCCAGACCCGTGCCCTCACTTTAAGTGACCCCCCCCCACGAAGTTTCCGAGGCAAAGACGGTTTTTCCAAATCATGGCTCACTCGGGGATAGTCGCTTCGCTTTAACTTTGAATAATCAATCCTTACTACATCACTTTGAACAAGATAAAGTTACTTCTAGTTTTTCCGCTATTACGAGCCTCTTCACTTTTGAGACCCGCAGCTTTAACATTTAGCATCGCGTGAAGATACGAGATAAGGTCTTTACCAAGGGTACAAAAAAAACATGATCCCCCGTGGTTTTGCTAAATTTTAGCGTAGACAGTGAGAAGAAGAGAGAGAGAAAGAAGAGTGTGGGTTGACGAGATGAGGTGTATGAGAGATCGTGAGGGGCGTGCTTGTGAGTGCCACCATTGTTTGCACATTTTGTCGTGTGTGAGTAAAGATAGCAGAGTTGAGAGAGAGAGAGAGAGAGAGAGAGAGAGAGGGAGAAAAAGAGGAGACGGAGTGTGAGTGTGTGTATGTAGCGTGAGTCCAGGATGAGCAAAAGCCTCTCCTGATCCAGGACGAGCAGGATGTGGTGAATGTTCGCTTGCGGCTCGCGTGATGCAAGGTCAAGTCGCTGCAGTGCAGTCCAGAGGACGAGGTGAAGCGTTGTGTCGTGTATTGTAAAGAGAAATACTGTGTATTACTGTCAAGTGATTTAAATAAAGATCAAGTGAAAGGTATTTGTTTGGGCGTTAATTAGTAGTTCTTCCCGTGGAACGAAAGAACTCCCCCACCAAGCTCCCATTGTCAGAAGAAGAAATCAAAGAGGTGAGAGGGATAAAGGTAACGAACGTGATCAAGATTTGGCAGAGCTGTGTTGGCACCTTTCTTTATTTGCAGGTGAAGAAATAGTGTTTCCACATTTTGTCCACCATTTGTCTATCATATTTATGCCGTGTTCTTCAGTGTCGGCCATTTTGGAAGTAAGTTGGGAGACATGTTAGGATTAACTAAGCTTTTGTTATAATTGAAAAAGTATATCTTCACATGAACTTTTATTTGAATTTTGTGTAACTAACATATGCATACTAATGATTCGAACGAACGATGGGCAAAGTGGTGGCTAGTATTATATTTGTGGGAGGTTCATTATCCTTCAGATTGATTTTTGGGTCATAGGTAAGTCCTAATTTTACCAGCAATGTCACTTTTTGGAAATCAATTTTTATTTTTTGCTTATTAGGCCTAGTAATGGGCGGTATAATCAAAGAGCACTTGGCAACTAATAAATACTGATATAACTCACCATAGCAAAGATTACATGGTGAAATTACTTTTTATCTTCACGAATAATAAATTTCTCATCTTCAATGGGACTAGTGGCAGATACTTATATTTTCGCTGTTTGTTACTGCAGCTATCAATGTAAAGAATTTAATTCAGAAAGTGCTTCTATTAATATACAGGCTGCATGTATAAAACATCGGACAACTAAAACTTTGTTTAATATATGTACATACATATATTGTTCAAAATTAAATAATAATAAATTATTCCGTACCTTATTATTCTGCAGCTATATCTATCGACTTGTCTGTAGATTTTTTGCAATGTATATTTCCTACAAATTTTTTCAAACTGAGCTGCAGCCATTCCTGCAGATTAGGCTATCTCAAGCTTTCAGAAATTAAAGATGTGCCCAGATCTAGTTTATTAATTGCACATTATGCTTATCAATGGTTAGCATTGGAGTGATCACATTTAAACTGGGAGATTAAAGTATTTTGGAATAATGAAAAAAAATTGCAAGTTAGGAAAAAAAGTTTTTATTTTTTATATGGGATATCTGTATAGTAACCTCTCACTATTCTTACAGTTACTCCAAACATATTTTTGATTGACGTATTAATTTAATGTTTAATAGTCAATTCATTTGAAAATATTTAATTTTGAATTTATGTTTATAAATTAATTATGAAAGAGAATATTTTTTTGTAATAGCATCTTAATGACGTTATTAAATATCTATCAAATTTTTATCTATTTGTTAAATTTTAAATTAATAAATCAATAATCGTATACACAATCTCTTCATATCTTCCAAAATTTTTAAAGTATGCTAACAATCTTTCATCTTTGCTCCATAAAGCGTTTGTTTGTACGAGATTCTATGAATACGTTTATTTATTCTCATTGCATCTTATTCTTTAACAATTTTTTGATTTGTGACTGAGGAAATTTTTTGAATCAAGGACGTTCGTTGTGACGAAGTGTGGTTCACGGTGGAGAGGTTCAGATAGGCGAAAGAAGCGCCAATGTCAGTTATGCTAGCAACTGTAAGGTTAATTTGAAAAAATCAACGGATACGCTTTAGCGCATATTTGACCCTTTCTTTCTTGATATATTTGAAAACTAACTTGTACGGATCTCATTCTTATAAATTTACTTGTACGCAATTCGTCTATAATTTTACATGTTTAATCAAGATTTTTTTATAATTGTAAGTGTCAACAACGATTAATTCGCTTTATTTTCAATAATTACGAAAGTTATTAATTATCACTATGATTTATAATATTATCTCGTAACAATCAGTTTACTAATCATTTAATGTAACCAAACAGTCATTAAGTAAGAAAAATGGTTTTTCATAAATTAAGATCTGTTTTGAGTATGTTGTTCTACGCTATTTTTCATCGATCTAATATTAAAATATCTTTTAAAATTTCACTTCGTTAACCATGTACATTTTGATGCCAAAGACGTTGGAATTCAATACATCGCAGTGGGTTGCTTAACTCATCGTTTTATAGAAAGTATACTTCCAATGATATATTGGGTACCAGGAAACTATAACTTCATGCATAGGTACCCAAGCACCCACTGACGACTGATTTTTTTCTTTAATCTACATACAAATCACATGACTCCACAACCAAATAAACTAACGGGCCAGTGTACTAAAGTAAAAACTTCATGAAAAATCCGAAAAACACAGAATTTTTTCCTTGTCAATAATATCGTTAAAATATCACTTTATTTTAATTTGCATGTTAGTATCAAAACGCTTCTTATACAAAAGTTGCTCAGCTTCTATATGTTAACGAGCTAATTGCTATATCATAGTGGGTAATTTGTATTTTTTGCAAACTTGTGTTAAACTACGTTTGTAAAACGAAGCTACTAGTCCAGAAAGGCTTTGTGAGATATTTCACAGGGCAACGCACAAATGCCCCAACTAAGGTATTTCTAAATTATGTTTTCATCTTAATCGTAATTAGATTCTCTATTTACATTAGCAGTCATTTTCGTGGCTGTTGAGAGCGTTGGATTTTCGGGTTCAATGAGATCGTTTGCTAGTGCACGTCTACTTTTATATAAAGTACGCTTGACACCGTATCGTTCGAAAACTCTTAAAAAAATAATGGTAACAGTCACCAACGATTTGATAAAACTTACCCTTGTATTCAAAAGCTCAAAATGAACTTTTCAGTTGTATTAACTGATGTCCAACCTTAAATTTATTCCATCGGTTTTAAGACAAGAAGTTAGATTAAATTATTTCTTATGTTGGTTGTTAAACATGTAGTTCTGCTCTCAGTTATTTGCATAATTTTTAGAGAGTTAGTGCATAAGCACACAACCAGTAAAAACCAATCAAGAAAAGCACGCTTGACAACGTATCGTTCAAAAACTCTTAAAAAAATAACGGTAACAGTCACCAACGATTTAATAAAACTTACCCTAGTATTCAAAATCTTAAAATGAACTTTTCAGTTGTATTAACTGATGTCCAACCTTAAATTTATTCCATCGGTTTTAAGACAAGAAGTTAGATTAAATTATTTCTTATGTTAGTTGTTAAACATGTAGTTCTGCTCTCAGTTATTTGCATAATTTCTAGAGAGTTAGTGCATAAGCAGACAACCAGTAAAAGCCAATCAAGAACTAAGTATATAAACTCAAAAAATGTCAGATTTTGTTTAAGCAACGTCACGTTAGTCTTAATGCCAATCTTATCAGGCTTGGTTGATTAGCAAAAAAATACAACAGTTTTTGTCTTTCAGATTAAAGGGCAACTCTAAACAAATAGTTTCAACAAAAAGTGTACACAGACACACATATACGAGCAGGGCTTTGTCCCCCTGCGTGCTCTGCGTGCCAATCCCCTAATTTTTCAATATTAGTTGAAAACTTCATTTTTTTTGTTTGCCTTTTGGAATTAAAAAAAAACATAACTTAGTAAGGTATTTAAAAAATCAAAACAGAGGTAGTGTAGACTCAATTAATATTTTTTATGGAATGTATGAAACGATTTCGTATCTGGCTTCTAACCTCAGAAATTATCTAAGCATTCGTAGAAAATTTCGTTAAATTTGCGAAATACTTAAACCAATTAATTAATTCTTTTCTGTTCCTCAAAAAAAGGCCGTAAATGTTCTTTCTACTTTTTTTATTGTCCTAGTATCTGATTATAATTAGCCTTGATGTCAAGAAAAGATGAGAATATTAAAAAAAGTTAAGAAAATAATAAAGTTGTTTTTAATCTCTCTGACGTAAAGAACGGGTAATAGTTAGTACACGTTGACAGCTCTGTGGCCTGATCATATAGCATTACCATGATCTATTATTGCTGTTAGACCACAAGTAGATGTACGAATGTGGTCGAAAAATAAGACCAGCCATAAATATCACCACATTTTAGATACCTTATGATTTCAAAGATGCAAAATATTTTTTTTATAGTTTATTCTGGTAAGAATATGGGAATTTTATTAGTGTTATTGTGACCAGACTTGTTTAAAATATGGTCTTAAATGTTTCATTTAAGTGTCATTCGGGGGGTTTTTAGGGCTTAGCTCGTGAGCTTTATTTTTTTTTTGTTGGTTAAAAATTATTATTTAAGTAATATGTTCTGTTAATGTATTTTTTTATTAGAACAATTAAACTTAAAAGTTTTTTTTTAAACAGTTTACTCAAACTGCGTTAAACATGTTTCATATTAACTATGTTACTGATAAATAACTTACATCTATCACTAATTGTTGTTACTGCTGCTTCAGAGTACCCTAATGCCTTGTGCAGTAATTTTTAGTGGTTCCTTGAACTACACAAATGAGTTCCTGGCTGGTAAGCTGTTGTGATTTCTACTCTGCTATCGTCTGAACCACTTTTGGCACGCATCCTTTGTTGTACCTCGATCCTTACCGTAGTCCGGTACTATTAATGTTATCAAAATAAAACTAGAGTTGCCTCAGCCCACACGTTATGCTCTAGATGTATAAGGTACTTGCGAGTCGTAGGTGTCAAGAGTATAACAAAACGTTAGAGGACAGATAACAGACATAAAAAAAGCAATTTTTGCTCTTGATGGTGGGTTTTAATACCGTCAGAGTGAGTAAACAAGGCCTTTAACTAAATTAGGTCCACCCATGAGCGATGCTCTTGGAGACAGCGTTGACAGCAAAACAGTAGGCTTGCACAATGATGTTTTATATGACAATTTTGTGTATTAGTGTATAAAAATCCAACAGTACCAATCACATATTTTTGACAAGTGCAATTAATTTTTTTGATCAGTAATAATGACAGCTTATAGAAGCCATGAAATAAACACCAAATGTAACTTAAAAAGTGACAAGTAAGTCTACAAATTCTGCAGTTGATTATTTTAAAGATTTCACAATCCATCCAAAATGTAATAAAATAATTTGTTGATTACAAATATAAAAATGGTATACGTTATTGAAAATAGATAATCACTGCGGGAGTAAACTATTTATCCAATTACACAATACAGCTAATGCATTCATACATGTAACGTTTAATCTCAATACATACATGCATTCTTATGACGAGGCTGGTCATATTATATGTCAGAACATTACAAAACATTTGCCTTCAAGCTTATACACACACACACACACGCATATAAGAGACGTATAAGCTCTACTTGTCGTATGAGCTTGTGTATCCATACAATACTTCTGGCATGAATTTTATAAATAAATCAGGGTTTTCCTTATAATATGATTTATCTGTATAAACTTGGGATGTAACAGTGTTACTTCGTCCATTTTGTGTATCAGTAATAGCATGCACTAAAATGCTACACCATAAAGTTCAGTTGAAAAAAAAAAACCAGTCACAGAACATTTCATTTACTATTAGACTTATAAAGAATAAGAAGTTATTTCTTGGAATTCAAATCAGAACAAAAAAATTAGGAGAATTAGATCTAATTAAGTAGAATGAGGCTGTAATGATCCTAAAAAAGCCTTTCAAGCACTTGAAAAAAGACTACATGACTTCTATAGTTTAAATATTAATTTTTAAAATAGATTGTTTTAACAGAATGTCTTTGATAAATTTTTTGGTTTTAAAAAGAAGTAATAAAATCACGATTATACAAGAAAGTATTGAATCATCATATCTTTAAGCATTATTTTGTATTGAAAAACTACATATTATTTTTTGGTTAGTTGACAAAACACTCTCGAAATTGTTATTGAATATTAAAAAAGAAAGAATTAAATTATTGCAAATACCAAATATGTGAGAAACAACTTATGTTTGCGCTAAAATTTGTGGCAAAAATATTAACTTTTCAATGTAATACGTTAAAACTACTCTTTGTAAGAAATAAACTTAGTTGTTAAAAATAAATTTTTAAATCATGTAAAAAGAAGAATAAAAACGTATTACAGCGCAGATTTTTTCTTGTTACAAGAAATATCGATAAATCTAATGGTAATGTTTAAATAAATTTTTTAAATCAATTTCTAAACATAATTCGTGAATGTTTACCTCCACATAAGCCTGATTTAAAAATTGGAACAACTGTCATGTTGATACGAAATTTAAGTATTTTTAATGGCTTACGTAAGAGTACAGGATTTAAAAATACAACATTACTGAAATAAAATTTTAAAACAAAAGATAACACACACCATGATATAACATATATTTTATACTAAAAAAAATTTGAATACCAAAAATTCATTATCATTCCCTTTTATTCTGTACAGAAAACAATTTTCTTTAGTCTTAGCGTCTTCCATATCAATAAATTAATCGTAAGGTCAAAATTTTAACAATATTAAATTATGCTTTAAAAAATCACTGTTAACGCTATCACATCATTGTCGATATTAACAGCAACAGTGGAGAAGTACTGGGATATTGTAAGATATTATTTATGTATACGGTGAGAAAGCATAACACGCGCTGATTGCTGCAAGACTGAGTAAAATATACACCTTATAAGTTGTAAAGATAATGCTGTGTAACACACGAGAGTACCGATCTTGGATATTCATTCGCACTTTCAGTATTCTGCGCAATTCTCACGCTCTTCAACGGTGTAATTGTATTATTAATAAAAGGATTACTTAATAAACATAGAGGTATTATAAAAATGTATTTAATGAATTATATAGCACTGAACAGCTTGGCTTATTTTTCTTGCACACCACGCAAGCTATGCTTTTCTCTCCGATACGGCACACGAAATGGTAAAGAATCTGAAAGTATTATTTAGTGTGCACTCGTATGGCTCTCACGGAATGTTGAGGAAAAAGGTATTGCTTAACTACTCGTCAATCGTTTAATTGACTACCGTAAGCTTGCTGCACCTACCAGACATAAGCTTACTTAATACTATTCTTCCAGGTATGAGGAAGGTGCTGGCTAACACACTCAGCAAGGGGACCACTAGAAAGCTCCCGGAAAGTCGGCTGCACGTCAGCGTATTGTTATGGCTCGTGTCATCTACGGGTGCAGCAAGGGTCTGCCAACAAGGCGTTGCGCCAGCAAGGGCCTTACCTTTGACCACTGAGTAGGACAGAGACAACCTCTGCTTTCACAGCAGGTGGTAACGATTACTGGTAAGTGTGTATGTTTGTGCCGTGGGCCAATATGAATATCTCATCGGTGTCCGGCTTGCTAACGTGTTAACAGCCACAACTGCAGTGCAGTAGGGGGAACGGGGCAGTAAATTTGCAGAAGAGCCACGCAAGATCCTTTCCTTATACTTACTTGCTGTGCAGGCGCGTTGTTTTTACAAACACTATATATAGCAAGTCGTATCAAGAAGACGTGTTTCCCCTAGCCAATAGACCCTCGATATTACCCGTACATTTGAGGAGAGCCTGTAATACGTTAAAACGTTGTGTCACAGATCCCCTCGTCAAATTCTACGTCTACTATGGTGTATAAAGCCTCTTGGTTGCCTTGTGTTTGGTGGAGGTTCAATGTCTAAAGGCTACTGATATTACTGAACGATGGTGTATAGAATGTTTTGTATGAGTGTTTGCGTGGTGTTATGTCTTATTCGAAAACTTGATCAGATATACTGGTTGGCTTATTCGTTTCTGTACAGTGTAGTTCGGAATACTGGTGCAGTATTGGGTGTGTAACATTAATGTGTTATATATCAGAGTATCCCTTTCTGCTGGTGGTGTGCATACGTTACAACAAAAATTTATACTAAGAAAAAAAGAAAAGTAAACGTGAATCAATCGTGTTACTTAAACTATTAATTTGCTTACTTTGCTTACTGCATGACAAAAAAAACCTTAAAAAAACTTTAAAACAATGTTTGTGTATTGAGGAAAAAAAAAAAATTAATGCTAGACATGACGACAAGACAAGAATTTTGGGTCCCGGCGAACGGGAGTAAATTATTTAGCTTCTGTAAAAAGTGAGATTTACTCCGTAAATCTTGGAAATATTCTCTCACCTTTTTTTGGGCTTATGCTTATCTGTGGCTCACAAAATTTTACTTATCAGCCATTTACCTTCCTATGCCTAAGCCTAGCCAATACTTGGCGAGTAACTTGAAAGGACCCATCTGGCTGGCGCAACTGGATGGCAGTTTGGCAGTTCATTCCAGTATACGCAGCGAGCGAGCTGTTTTCGAGATTGCTTTGAAGCATGGTTACAATATTTTTATACCTTTACATTATACATTTTTAATAAAATGATACAATGCATAGTACTAGAGCTTTGTTCGAAGCAAAACTAAATATTTTAACGAATAATCATTTATTAGCACATGTTAACATTATGTTTTCTTCTAAGAGTTGAAGTGTAGAAAACTATTGTCTTAGCAAAAAAAAGATGGAAACAAAAAATTAAAATTAACAGATCATTCCAGTATAATTGATATATATATATATAT